>JAAGNO010000578.1:21885-37279 GCA_033439905.1 Ceryle rudis | reverse complement strand
CAGCACCTCAATATCCTTCTTGAAGTGCGGGGCCCAGAACTGCACACAGTACTCGAGGTGAGGCCTCACCAGTGCCATATACAGGGGAAGAATCACATCCCTAGTCCTGCTGGCCACACTATTCTGGATACAAGCCAAGATCCCATTGGCCTTCCCTGCCAGCTGGGCACACTGCTGACTCTTGTTCAGCTGGCTGTCAACATGTTCACCCAAGTCCTTTTCCACCGTCTTTCAGCAATTATATGGAATAGTCTAGTATTTGATTGGTTAGAAAAAATTTTTCCATAACATCCAGCAATTTAAAGACTCATTGCCTGAAAAATCTATAGATTTTAATTGAAACCACTTTGCCTTGAGTGATAGTGTTTTATACGTATATGTATTTGTATGTATGTGTGTGATTTATGCATGTTGTAATAATAATCATTTATATATTTTATATACAAGATATTTATATATGTAAATTAAAAATGCCTACCTATACAGAATTTCCTTTTAAAGGAGAGGTGGTAGAGGAACACAGCTCTAGCCACAAAACCTGTGTAAATTATTATTTCTATATGTGACTGCAAGATTTGATGTCAAAAAAGACTTTCAGCCTTATCCTGAGCTCTCACATATTTGCCCCTTCATTTGTGAGTACTCTGGATCTGTAAATATTGCACTGCTAATGGGTAACAAGTCTCTGTGAGGAACCCATGCATGTGGGACAAACAAACCTGCTTCACAGAAATGTAGTAATGATGTTGGTACAGTACTGTGAGCAGTGTAGACAAGAAATAAAACCAACCTGTTACAAAGACCCCTCCTCCCCCGTGACTTATAGTTACCTAAGGCCATGGAATAATTTTTCTTCTTAAAGAAAAATGAGACTAGGAGGAAGAATGACTTTTAACTAGTACAGGGTCTGTGTTATTTCTAGGGTCTCTTTTGGCAAAGGATATCCTGGCAGAATAACTGAGTGACCAGAGTGAGTGTTTTAACCCCTAGAAAAATATGTCCCTCATGAAAAATTCTGACCACAGAAATGTTGACCTACTACATTAAGATGAGAACATGATCGATCCAAGGGTTAGATGATGCGAAGTCATGTATACGCTTTGTGCTAACCTTTCATGTCTGTGAAGGACAGATGATAAGCCCTTTACTCTGCTGCCAAACTGAATAGGGATTCAATCTCTCCACTGGTTCCACTCTAATTAAATGTGGATTTTATGTAAACCACAGCTGAAACTTTTTATGAATTCAGAAAATGCTGGCTTCATTTTTCTTGTCAGGCTACAAAACTAGACTGTGACAGATGAGTTTGAGTATTTGCAGATCATTCATCTACAAAACATAATAGTTTGATTCCTTCACTTATGGCTGTTTACAGAAACAGAAGTTAATTAACTGAAGCATTAGTGTTCAGTGAATTCTTTTTATTTTTTCCCTTTAGCCAGATTTCATTGTATTCTAAGAAAAATCTTAATAACATGATACAAATGAAAGGTCATAGACACCATTTCTTATTGAAAGGGCACATTTATTTAGCCTTAATATAAGAATAATAACATTGTCTACATGGGCCCTTACAAATATACTGCAACTCAAGAATGCAATCAACTGGTTTGGTGCTGTTCATGCGGCACCTAAATAATTCAAAACAAATGCCATAGAATCAAATGGAGCAGTCACAGCTATGCAAAACTAGAGAAAAATTTAATTTGTGCTAATCTGCCTTGGAAAGTGGAAGCACAAAATATACTGGAATATTTGGAGTTGCCTGTTTTGGAGTTAGGTTGTCTTTTTTCTTTCTCTTATTTTATCTGTGTCTTATAGACATTAGCATATTTAAGGAAATATGATTTTAAAATTATTGTTTACATTCTAGAAGAGTAGAGAACTCCTTATTTAAAAAATATTACCTTTTAGCACTCTCCCATTAAGGGGCAAGTAAGTTGCAGTAATATCAGAACAGCAAACTATTTATTCACAGAAATGGAACTAAGCAACCTGCCTTTAGCATTGTATATGAATGAAATCCATAAACAAAATTCAGATAATAAAGAGAAGATTTTTATATAACTGCTTCCTTCAGTGATCCGAGGTATAGCAGTAGAAGTTGAATTCAGCACAAATAAAGGTGTCAAGTTAAGGGATACATTTAGCTTTGGATTATTTCTTTCTCAGGTTCTGTTGCATGAATACTTATTTCCAAGATGATTGGTTAATGGTCATTGTCTATACTTTTGCTTTAATAAAGTAGGGATTCTCTATTAATATTTTTTAGCTTATAGGTGAAGTCATTACATATTTTAATAAACTAAAATGTAGCAAGTGCAGGTTATTTCTTATTTCCATGAGAAACAAGGGGCTACATAGCTTAGATCAGATACATAACAGGCACAGGAAAAGTGATGTTTTTAGAATTGTAATGGAGGCTGTCATGATGTGCTTGGTAGTCTCAATCTAGGGACTGGTATTACTGCAGACTCCCCTTACAGAGTGACACTCTGAAAGGCCCAGTGGTTCAAAGGACACTTTTTGGTAGAAAAGTCATGTCAGTGTAAATACTGATAGAAAAGGGGGGCCTCATGGCTTGACAACTAAGAGTAAATTGAAGGACTAGAGTGATCAGACATGCCCTCCCTAATGTAAGGAAGTAAGGAAAGGATTACTCAGTGTGCTACACTGTACAAGTTTTCTACCACCAGAAACCCCCTTTGGCTTCCTTTGTGTTCTTCTTTGTTTCTGTGTGGTCCATGATGACCAGTGGAGGAAAATAATTTGAAATCTTAAGCTGTATTGAATTATTTGAAATGGTATGAGCAATGTTCTCTACTGAATAATGCTGCTTGGCTAGTAAATGTGTCACTTCCCTTGTGAAGGAAGTATTCGAAGAACAGTCTTTTGTACGGGTGGGTAGGTAGCTTCTGCCTCATCTGAGAGGAATGATGTTGAAGAAGGGGAAACAATGCACAAAAGTGCATGTTTGCAGATGTGATATACCAGGAAAGGAGTCTAGGATCATGTGCTGATATGCAACAAGAAATAAAATTAGACAAGAAATAGACTGTGAGAGGCCGTGTCAGTGAAGAGGAAGAATAAGGGGAATCAGTATAGAAACGACCAAAGAGAAGTGACATAGCTAAGTAAAACTCTTTGTAGTAGTGTTCCAAGTGCTCATAAGAGAGGGAAAGATTGTCTTTAACAAAGCAAAAAATCAATAATATTCCTCGAAGAATTTGGACAGCTGTGTGGAGAGAATAAACAGGAAAGGCTGGACTATAGAAAAGTTACTTGCTACATAAATACAGGATTTGTAGTGTGATCACAGTCGCTTAGAAAGATTAGGGCATAAAATGAAAGGGCCCCTCATTACAAGAATATTGAGGTGCTTAAGTGTCCAAAGAAGGGTAATGAAGCTGGTGAAGGGTCCAGAGAACAAGTCTTCTGGGCAGTGGCTGAAGGAATTGTGGCTGTTTAGCCTGGAGAAAAGGAGGCTTAAGGGACACCTTATTGCTCTCTACTACTACCTGAAAGGAGGTTGCAGCAAGGTGAGGGTTGATCTCTTCTCCATGTAACAAGTGATAGAACAAGAGGAAATGGCTTTAAGTTGTAGTAGGAGAGCTTCAGGTTGGATATTTGGAAAAAAATCTTCACCAAAAGGGTTGTCAAGCATTGGAACAGGCTGCCCAGGGAAGTGGTGGTCACCATTCCTGGAGGTATTTGGACAATGTGCAGATGTGCTGAGGAACATGATTTAGTGGTGACATGGCAGTTCTGGGTTAACAGTTGGGCCTGATGATCTTAAAGGTTTCTTCCAACCAAAAGGATTCTATAGTTCTATGATTGTGATGAGAATTATGGTCACTTTCTGCTTCTACGAGTTTTAGAAGATGAAGATGTTGATTCATTCTGTGCCACAATGAAAACTTTTTTGTGTAGTTGAAGTGGTGACCTTCCCACCTTCAACCTCAGGGCCATAAAAGCACAAGAATATGCCTAACAATCTCTGTGCTATTTGGGCTATGAATTTTTGCTTGAACATGTCAGTTTATTTTTCATTTATCCTTTGAATATTAATAGTTACCAAGGGAAACTGCAAGATGCTTAAAAAGAAAGATTTCCCAATGCCACTCTATCACCCGAGTTTGCAATGAGAGTCCGAGAGCATTGATTTTTTTTCCCACCCCCCCCCCCCCCCCCCCAAAATACATAAGCCAACCTACCAGTTGCTATTTATCAGCTTAGGTCCCTGGAAGCGGTTTTATACCAAAGGAGAATCTGGCTCTTCTGCCCTGCAGTCTGTTTGATTCCATCCTGTTTTCATTCAAGTGTGTGCTTCGGAGAGGATAAGCACTGAGCTGTAGTTCTTAAGGGCTGCAATCTCTTAAAATATAAAATAAATAACTGGCTTTGGGTTAAAAATTTTATTTCTGCCAATGACATAGTACTTGGGCTTGAAATGTTATCATCCAAGGAAGTTTTATCTTGAAAAACTTTTCATGCTGTCTGGCTCTGAACCCAGGTAAGATCCTGAAAGCATTGATTCATCTGAAAAATGAGATCTGAAAAGTAGCAAGGTTTCAAACCTTTCCCTAAGCATTGCTTTGAGCAAAGGCAGTGTCAGGTCTTGCATATTTGTCATTACAACAGGCTAATCTGAGACATTCATGCAGCTGAGGCATGACTGTAAGCTCTATCTGGCTCCATTTGTAATATTGCAAATCTGTACAAGCAGAAATAATTTTGGTTTTGCTGTGTTATCATTAGAATCCTCATTATGGGAGCAGAAGCAACCACTGCATATAATGTTACAGAACTGTTTCTACTCTAACATTTTGAATTTACTTGCTCAGAAGTGGGAAAATTTATACCTTTTAAACTAAAGTTTTCATGCTTTAGCACTGCTGGAAATGTATTTATTTAATTTTACTTGGAAATGAAGAAAGAAAGATCAATGGTTTTGGAGAAGAGTAGAAGAAATATCTATTGATTTTACACATAGCTCTGAATAACATAGGTATCCTGAAATGGTCTGTCTCATTTCTCCAATAATTTGTTTAAAAAATGTTTATTACTCTGCCTTATTCAATTTCTCTACTTTTTCCTGACTTCCTCCTCCAGTTTTCTGTGGCCTACACATAAGCTATAATGAATCGACTCCATAACTACAGCCTTTGAAAATCCTTTGAATAAGACCTTTCAGGCCACATTGTTGTGCCTCTGTGACAGGGTGGTCAGAGTGTCTTCTGAGGCGAGTCGTCTTCTGGATGCATCCATAGGCTGAAAAAACCTTTCTATACAGAATTTTTTTCAGTGAGATGAGTAAGTCTTATGTCCTATTATAACTTTATGTATATAGTACATATTGCATTTGATTCACTCAAATTTTGAAGTATTGTTTCTGCTTGAAGTATCCTCAGTTAACCTGTACCCAACATATCTGCCAGTAAATCAGAGGAGTGGACATAGGAGAAATGAAGCCATGTGCAGGACTGCAGTATCAGAGAGCCTACTTGAACAGCAGAAGCTAGCTATAAGAAAGTGTAGACAGTGTATTCTTGGGAAAGAAAGGGCTCTTTAGCTAACTTTAATATTTTGAAAATGGAAATGCAATAGAAATAGAAATACAACATATTACTGCCTAATCGCAGATTGGTTTTAATACAGGTGAGTTGCAGGATATACATATAAAAAAAAAAAAAGAGAGAGGACCATTTTTAGGCAAGTACATTGGTGTATTATAAGTAGCTTGATCCCTTCACTTTTTTATTAGTCTTTTGCTATGGTACAACCATATCTGTGCAACCTTTTACATAGAATCACAGACTGTTAGGGATTGGAAGGGACCTTGAAAGATCATCTAGTCCAATCCCTCTTCCAGAGCAGGATCACCTAGATCAGGTCAGACAAGAATGCATCTAGGCGGGTTTTGAATGCCCCCAGAGGAGGAGACCCCACAACCTCTCCAGGCAGTCCATTCCAGTGTTCTGTTACCCTCACCATGAAGAAATTTTTTCTCATGTTTATGTGGAACCTCCTGTGTTCCAGCTTGCATCCATTGCCCCTTGTCCTGTCATTGGATGTCAGTGAGAAGAGCCTGGCTCCACCCTCCTGACACTCACCCTTTACATATTTATAAACATTAATGAGGTCACCCCTCAGTCTCCTCCAAGCTAAAGAGCCCCAGCTCCCTCAGCCTTTCATCATAAGAGAGATGTTCCACTCCTTTAATCATCTTTGTGGCTCTGCACTGGACTCTCTCAAGCAGTTCCTTGTCCTTCTTGAACTGAGGAGCCCAGAACTGGACACAATATTTAAACCAAAATTCAGTCACTAGATCATTTAAATCAAATCAAGAATTTGCAGCAAATGTTCACATTGGATAAAAAAACATCAAAAAGGACAAATAAAGCAAGGCCAGCTGTGGACTACAGCAAGCAGTTTATTTCTAGTATGGCCAATGAAATGCTTCCTGTCAGAGGGAAAAACAGAAAAGTAATCCAAGTTTGGATTATTTTGAGCCTTAAGTATTTTTCTCTATTTTATCTCTAATGAGGAGTCATTTTATTTTAGTGGTTTGGCTCATGTAAAATAAAGGTTCAAATGAAGTGTCTGAATTATGTATTTAAATGGAAGAAGACTGTAATTTAAATAACTTGTTAGCAGTCAATGAGAATTTAATAAGGATAACCAGAGTTCAGCTGTGTATATTACATAGCTGTTGAATGATTTAAGACCCTGTGGGGTGCCTCTCCAAGTGTTTTGCTTTGATAGCAACCAAAAAGTTCAAATTCTCACTCTTCATATGAACACTTTAAGCCATTATAAGAATTGAAGAATTGTCAAACACATCTTTTAAGAGTTCCTTCTTATCATGTATTATATTGAAGTCTGTAATCCTTATCACTGTAATACTTGATCATCTTCTAGAACTACGTTACTGACTTGTTGAGCACCTGCTGTGTGTAGTTGTCTCTGCTATTCCTGCTGTTGTTCAGTTGGAGTGTAAATAGTAAATATTTTTTTTTTTCTCTCCAGAATCCTGTAATGTTGCAATCACTATTGTAGCTGAAAGCCTTAGAGGATGGAGTTAATACTGGATTGATATTTTAGGCTAATCTCAGTTTATTTTTGGTGGGATTCATGTGGTACAAGCCCTACTAACAAGGCACTTGTGTGCTGCTCAAGATTTGTCCAGCCATCAGACAGTGAACACTGCCTTCATTGTGAAGAACGACAGTGTTAGGTAGGAGCTATGCCTTGGTGTTGGACCCAACCTTCAGGCTGGCAGTGGGTAGCCTAGCTGAGCTGTGTATTCAGAAGACGGTTTGAATTGTTCAAGTCAGTTTTTAACATAGCTTTATCTCCAACTGTAAAAAAAAATTTGTACTAATACCATGTTTTAATTACAATTTTGCATATGCAGTGTTGGATCCTGAAAAGCTTTTAATAGAGGAGGTTCAACTTGCTAGCTAAGAGATGGTAAAGGAAGGAATAAATTTTCTTTGAATTCTTCGATCTTTATTGTTGAGGTGGTAAATTGGTTCCTGTTATGAACTAGATGACCCCAAGGACAGCTCTCATTTACAGCCATATCTAACACTAAAGGATCCCTGAATGGTGGAGCGTCCACCTGTGCCAGTCAGTGGTTCCAAATGTGTAAAGGATAGTAATACAATACCTGGCCAGCTGTTCCCATTCAGAGCCAGCTCTGGAATATCTTGTGCTGGAGAAGTCCTTATCATCTAATTAGGACAGCTTTAAGAACAAAACCATAAGGATGAGTTAGCTCGCAGGATCTAGCTTTGAGTGCAGTCAGAGAGATGGAGGTAAATCAGGTCTCCAAGGAAAAAACTGATGAAAGACTAGAAAAACCCTGAGTTTTGCCTCACAAGATTCTGTTCAAGATATTGTCTTTCTCTAGTGTCTATCATCATCCTGGCCAGAGAAGACTGGAAGTAGTACCTATATAATCCATGTGATAGACTGTAAATTTTTGCTGTGAGACTATTTGGAAATGTAATTGCACACTAGGCTTCATTTATTCTGTGTTAAAAAGAAAGAAACCTTTTGGGTCTGGTTTGTTTATTTTATCTTTGTGTGGTTGTAACATCTATGTGAGAAGTACTGAAGCATTATTTCTTATATTTCTACCACATATACAAGACACTTTTGAAGCATAACCAGAAGATTGTGTGAAGTATTCTTAAACACATTTGTGAATTAGTATTTTGGAATAAAGGTCAACTTTTTCTCTTTCCCAGTGTCTGCCTTTCAAAACTGCTCCCTTTTATGCATATCAAAAGTAACTTAAATCTTAGTAATCTTGTAGTAGTAATGTGTTTAATGGATTCTATGAATGATTGTATCAGGTGCAATATAAGTGATATTTGTCTACAAGGCAGATGATAATCATCATTGGATCACAGAATAATTCAGGTTGTGATGGACCTCAAGAGGTCTGTAGTCCAACCTGTTGCTCAAAGTAGACAGTTATGTTGTCAGATCAGATTACTCACTTAGCTTAAATACCTTCATGAAACAACTGGGATAGGCTTAATTTTTATTTTATTCCTTTTGGTAATTTTTAGAAATGTTGGATTTACTGCAAAAGGAGGACTATTCTACAAGATTTCACAGCCATCTGTGACCTAACTTGAAAACCTTTTAATGAGCATTTTTGTCTGACATTTATTCAGCTCTTGATATGGAGAGAGTCAAGCACTGTTCTGGGAATGAAGCCTATATTTCAGTAATTAATCCCTGATGTATGGGAAAAAATTTAACACTTAATGTTGACAGAGTTCTGACATCAGAAATAAAATAGTTTCTTTGAAGTGGCCAGTGTGAAAGGAGAATCTGTTAGAAAGGGTATATATGATGCTGATAATAATTCTGGTGACAAACTTGATGTCATGTGTACATTATTAATTTAGAAGAAAAAAAAAATCGCAAAATTGAAGTCTAGCCTGTTGAAAATTTGAAAGGAATTTCATTCATTCTGTCTCCATAGCACTCTGTAATTTTGTTTTGTCCTGAAATATTTTTGTCCTTCCTACTGCTGTGTGAAAAATCCTCTACCTCAGATGTCATCACCCACCTAACAGTGGACAGAAGCACTCCTGCGGCATGTGAGTTAAAGAAAGCAGGGAGCAATTAAAACCATTAACTGTCCAGGGGTGCTAGACACAGGATCCCTAGGCAGTTAGTGGAGAGAGGCGAGATGTCATATAAGTTCACTGACAATAAATTTGTTACCTATAATAGATGATGTGAACACAGTTCCTTTTTTTGGTACTTCTGTCCTTCCTTTTTTTCACTGCAAGCCACTGTCCAGCAACCCTGGTGGTACAAAACTTAAGTTGCTATTGTGCTCTTGAAGTTAGCCCTCAATAACATGATGGCAGAATTAAAAGTGAATTTCTGTGCCAGATGGGACCTAAGTGAACATAAAATTGAAACAGAGACACCACCTGGATACACAGTGCTGTCAACTATAAAAAAGGCATACTCCTAATAGTTGCTGGTATAAACAGACCAAGCAACTTTTCCAGTCAACCTGGTGGGTTTTAAGGAGAGTTTTGTTCCTTTAAAGCCTGTGTAAATTCCAGTTTTGGCTGTAGAATAAATCTTTATCTGGAAACATGATTTACTGTGTTCCTGGAATAGCTTTTGGTTCTGCATTTACCCAAACACCACCCAGTCACCATGACACAGTTTCATTTTCTCTTGTGATTTGAAGAAGTCATGCATAATCCACCTCTTATTAATAATCCAGTCCTCTGAGGTACCAAGTATTCTAATTTTTCATTCATTTTGTATTTTACGGGGCCCTAAAAGTTGATGTAAAGGAAATACATTTTGGAACACCTATGTAGGTATTATGATCTTTTTTTATAAGTAGATAAATTTGGCTCGTAAGGCTTATTGCTTCACTGCTTATGGTGAAATTCTAGAGCTACCCATATTGCTTTTATTAGCATATAAATGCTCTTATCTGCCAGAGTTGGACATAATCATGAAATATGTCGTCATTCCAGGATGAAGTTGGGAGCTGCCTGGGGCCCCATAACATTATGAGAATGAAGTAGCAATGCTATTGTCATGGTTGAAGAAGCATATTCATTTCCAGCCCCTCTCTTTTTAAACTGATTACTTTATAGGAAAAAAGCTTAAGTGTTAGGTAAAATTTCTGAGACTTATTTTAATGTCAGAGGTGACTTTTCCCAGTACAGTGACTTTAATACTTCATTTTTTTCAAGTATCAAGAAAAGCTGTTAATTATTCCAGATTCTTTGCATGCATATGGAAAACAAATATCTTAATAGTCAAATTATTAGGGATTCAATCTACATGTAAAACAAGCATCTCTGGAAAACTTTGTGATTTATGCTATATTTTAACTGTGTGGCCAGTTTTTTCTGTGTAGCTTTTTAGATTCCACCTTCTTATTTGCTCCTTATTTATGAGGTTTGACTACTGCTAAACAAGGACTTCTGTCTGGCATTATCTACAAAGGTTCAAAGGGAGGCAGAAGCTGAAATGGTCTTTCAGCCTGCCTCTTTCTTTGAATATGTAGAATGTAGCTATGAACATCCTTGATGGAGTTTTTCTGTGGACTTAGAGAAAGGCAAAGTAGGACAAGCATCCTTCCACACACCTTTATTTGCCAGAACAATTAGGTGGATTTACGTTCTTCCCATAGTATTCCAATATTCAGGCTTTGTAAGGAGATCTAAGCTCCACTACTGTGTATAAAAAGTTAGATGAAAAACTCTGGAACAAACTAAACTAAATTGTTACCTAAACTGCATGTTTCTTTGAATTACTTGTGGTTACAATAAAACCTATTTCTGTGCATATTTTTGTTGTTATGAAAGGCTTATAATGCCATGACAGAGGCTATTTTTGCAGGACATGTAGCTAGTGTGAAACTTTAATAGAAATCTTAGAAGAGAGTCTGATCATGTGAGGTTTCCAGCTCAGTTTGCGGACTAGCAGATGAAACTAGCTATTAAACATGTAAGCATTCAACATTTGAAATTTTATCTAAGATGAACCTTTTGAGGTTGTGTCCTCACCACTTTTCGAAGGGGTACAGATTGTGTCAGTTCCATCAGTTCCCAGCCCCAGATCAATCAATGTTGAGCCTGGATTTATTTTCAGCCGATTGTGGAGGATGCTTTGATAGCATGCATCATGGTCATTATTTTTGACCCATGCCATTGAGATCGAATCCATATGTTTACTAATTCCATAAGAAATCTGCCTGAAGTCTAAGGTGAGTAATTTATGATCTCTGTCTATTTTCTGGGATCATTTCTGTAACAAAATACAGTATTGTAAAAATAAAAATGCTCACTTATCTTCATAATCATAAATTATTTCATACCTAATTACAAGCAGACAGTCTGAATAATTGTCTTCATTGAGAGCTGTTTGACACCGAGAATATACTGCCTTATTTTATAAACTTTTTAATGTGCAGCCCATAAATATATCACAGCTAAGGAGTACTGCATCTTTCATATATTAAATGCAGTCTTGTGTAACCAAACATAATAGGATTTTTCAAATGAATTATAACTGAAGTATTTAACAAACAACTTTTTAAGCTTTCTACATGTGTAAAGCATCTTTAAACTGACCAATTCAAAATAAATATTTGAAAAGAAACTTTGTATTGGGCAATATTGAAACAATTCAGTGTGATTCTTGTTTCAAGTACATTGAAAAGCAGATTCAGGGAAAATTATTTTAATTCCTTTAAAAAGCATCTGTTAATGGGTTTTAGAGTAGTACCAATGTCAAAGAAATGTGAGAAATAAGAATGCTTATGCTTTGCTTCCATGAAGGTCATGCTGACAGCTTTATAGCTGCTTAAGGTCTGAACCTGATATACATTATACTAACTAGTAGTAGGCTTCATTTTAAACAATTATTCTCTTTTATTGAAAGTCATCTAATTCAAAAATTCATCATACATTGATATGTATTTGTTAATAATGCCTCTTTTTGAGGGGAAAGAACTTAATATAAAAGATATGGGTGATGTAAACCATGTAGGAAACTTCAAAGATACTAATCTAAACAGCAAGAGGGTATGCGTGTGTCTGTAAAAAGGGAGGTAATAAAAGACAGAAATGTTGAATTAACTGGAAAAAAAAGTATCCTGTATTCTGAGTACTAGAGAACTCAGGCTAAATGATGTATTCAAATATATTCTCCTTCAAGTACTCCACCATTTTTTCATCTCAAACTGTTTTTTTTTTTTTAGGAAGATCAACCCTTTGTCCAAGTTGCATTGTTTCAGCAGTTAATTATGGCTCATTTCCAATTTAAATTTGCTAAAATTGTGTTCACCCTCCCCCAGTTATAAAGCAGCACTTCTGGTAGCAGAGTCCCTGTTTTGCTATTTCATTTGCATATAAAACATTGTGAAAAAAATATCACAACTGGCATTAGGTTTTCTTTCTGCTCTTGAATCACCTCCAGCAGATGTGTGCAAGTGCAAAGCCTGCTAAATAGAGAAGTGATATATAGGCAAAATATTGTGCTTACCCAAACTAATATGAATCCACAAGAAATAGTGATTTAATATTTTAAACCAATCCATTTATATGCTTATAGTTGTGCCTTTCCTGAAATAATTATGTAACCAGATTTGGGCTACATTTCAGAGGCAAATAGTAAATTTCAGTTTTATCAAAAAATTATTTGTGATTTTCACTTACATTTGAATAATAGTTGGGAGGGAAAAAAGGGAATTACTGAAAAAATTGAAATGCTTCATCATCTTATATTTGAAAGAATATTTTGCTGTGAAAATGAAAGCTTATTTTCTTTCAACATTTTCCAACCACAAAATTCCTTAACTTTTCATTTTTAAGTTGAAACAGCTTTTTTGATCTTATGTTTTAAAATGAAAAAAAAAAAAAGGTGAAATAAAAGCATCAAGTGATACAACTCTCTGGTTCGAGTTAAATAGGTATGACGTAGAATGGTGTTTTCTGTGGTTGCTTTACTTTTTTAAGCATTGTTGAAAATCTAAGATCTTTTTCAAATGACTTGCCAGAAAATGCTGAAGAGGTTAGTCTGAAAAAAAAAGTCAAATCAAAATCAAATCCCATTAATCACTGTACACAGTATCTACAGTGTGTATGTTGTAACCTATGTTTGTAAAAACACTGTCAGTAGCTAAAGCTGAGGCAGCCTTGTTTTAAAAAACAAGACAAACCTTTTACCTTAGGTTTTCCTCTGTGTTTTTGTGACATGACCTATCACAAATCAGGCATTGAAAGATTCATTTTATAATTAAACATAGTAAATAACATATTGAAAGAAAACTGCAAGAGTTCACTTTCCTTCACGAGCCCTGCAATTCTGCTGTTGCATGAGGTGTTAACAGCTATGGCAAAATAGGTGTGCTGGCTGGTTTCTTTAGCCAACAGTGTTTCTGGTTTTACACCCATATATTAAACCCAGAGAAGGAACATTTTGTCTGCTTGCATCTCACCTCTTAGGCTGTGAGATTTCTGGGTTAGTTAAATAGAAAATAAGAAAGCCTGGTGGTGGACATACAGCTGGACTGGGCTGCTATGACAAAAGACAGTTGTGATTCTGAATTCTTTATGCCTGGATGAAGCTGAAAGAAAATGGTGTTAGCTAACATCTGGTGCCAGATGGCTTTCTGCCTGCTTCAAGCAAGAGCTCAGATGTTAGACCACACATTAAAAGGATAGTTCTGGTTATGTTCAGTTTTGGCTTCACATAGCAGTGTTCTTTAATGCATGTCCATCCCTATATTTTTCTTTATTTCCATGAAAACTTGTTTCTCTTTAGTTGCAAAATGAGTATGCCCAGTGAGATGTTATAGCATTCAAATTTCATTGCAGTCATGGCTGTTTTAAATTACTTCTCATTTCATAACTCCTTGAATTGTGTATCTACAAAAAAAATGTATCTTCTAAAATGTTTGTACTGGGAAGGTCAGAAATACAGAATCACAGAATATTCATGGTTGGAAAGGACCTCCTAGATCAGAGTCCAGCCATACCCATAACAAAAAAAAAACACCTCAAGAAACCCAACACCTAAATATCTAAAGGTACGTAAGCATTTCAAGTAAGCCTGTAATTCAAATATTTTGATCAGTTTTTACTGAAAATACAAATTTTCAGAAGTGCATTCTGTCTCCCAAAGTTAGAAGAGAATTCCAATCCTTTGTCTTTGCACTGTCAAAGATACAAAATACATCATCTCCACTTAGCACACATCCAGGGCTAAACTGTAGCAGTTGCTCTATCACCTCTATCGAATACAACCTCGTGCTTCACAGTATCAATTAAACAGTGTGAGCATCAGCTCCACTGAATTCAACTTCTTCATTTCAACGGAAGTGATTAGCAAATTGATGGTAATTGAAGTTAGAGGCAAACACTCAGCTTCCTCTGTGCCCCCAAAGGGCTGAGGAATACAGCCAAGCAGTTGCTGGAGTTGTTTATCTGGTCTGCCTGCCTCCTTGGAAGTATTAAGTCATAGCAGCAAAGAGAATTAGAAATACTTTTTTTTTTCTAGATTATGTTCAGAATTTCACTTTTTCCTGTTTTTATTTGCATAAAAGACATAATCTCCATAGACACCACATTCTACCATGATACTATGTATCTCCCATACATGTACTGAAAGAAAAAAAGGTTTAGAGCAGTAGTCAACTTGCCCTGACCTTTCTCATGTCAGCATTCAGCACTGGAGATGTCAAGGAAAGATAAACCATATGCTATAGGCCATAGCAGAAGTAAATTAAATGTGCTCAGGATAAGGTTTGTCAAGGAATAGCATATTGGCTCTGTTCCAGCTTCACACACACACAAAAATCTATTTTAGCATTGACTGTACTATACTTTCAGACATGTTACAGGTACTCTTCTGTTAACATTAAATATCAATGACATTTTCCTCTTACAATTCTGGTGCCTGATTTTGCACTATTGCATCTTTTTCCTGCCTGAAATATCAGGCCTATTTAAGTGGATGCTTCCAAATGAAACTAAGACTTTGTGGTGGTGTTTTCCAAACTCTTCTGATGACCAGTTTTCTGTCCACCTCTGTAAACACCAGTGAATCCCACTTACATGTCTGAGACAGCCTTGGGCTTATAAACATGTTGACTGGTGTGAGATCAGCTGGACTAGAAATTGAAAAAAATGAAAGCTGTAAACTGTAAAGGAAGATTGAGGAAAAACTGAAGTGCCTAAATTAAGTGGTAGTGGGGATTGATTACACACACCCCTTTCACACCCACCTGCCCCCACCCCCCCCCCCCCTTCCCCCCCCCCCCCCCGACCCACCACCCACCGGGGCGCCCCCCCACACACGCCCCGCCACAGCCACCCCATGCGCC
>JAAGNO010000578.1:0-14205 GCA_033439905.1 Ceryle rudis | reverse complement strand
TAATACTGTGTTATATATGGAATTCTGATGAAGAGTGGTGTACCTGGGGACTATGCTTCAGGCAAAGTTCAGACATAGAAAACCTTTCTTGCACCCAGACACTTTCATTAAACTTGTATTCATTCCTGACATGTCTGACTAAATATACACTTATTAGGTGTAAAATTACATTAACCTGCTGCTCACTCTACTACTTGATGAAGGTTAGTGCTAATGTTTTAGTATTTTTTCATATTAAAAAAGTGTACAAGTGTAATAGACACAGTCTGAAAATTATTTTCTTGATAAAGTGTGGCTGCCCTTATGCTGGTGCTGTTCATTAAACAACTGGAAAAAGGACAAGAACTGAGCAATTGTACTTGAGAAGTGAGTTGCCCATGAAACTGTCTGTTATAACACTAGAAGAGTCTGTGGAAATATTTAAGAATACCAGCAGAGGCAGGAAAACCATTGTTAGTATTCATGTCCTTCATGCTGTGAATGTAGCCTAACAAAGGCACACTCAGTAGTTGGATGATGGTGGTGGGGATGATTATTTTACCCAAATCCATATGCTTATTTGATCTTCATTACAAAGAACTCTCCTGTATTTGTTAAACAGAGCTTGCAGGACTAGATCTTCTAAAACATGAGGTGCCAGAGATGGCTTACTATGGGGGAGAAACACCAACAGCTTCCAGGAACCTAAAGCCTCCATTTGATCCAGCCAGATATCTCTTGGAGGAAAAGGCATCTTTTACAGTATTTTGGAGAGATCTGTCTCCTCTCTTTTCCAGAATATGGAATTGCAAAGTTAATGCTTGATCCATTGTTTTTCAGCTTTTCAGAGACTGAGAAAACTTTGCTTAGAGTTTAGAAAATACTTTGGTTTTGTTTCTGTTTCATCAAACACAATTTATCCCAGATATGTATTAGGGCTTGCAAAATGTTTAATGTGTTAGACTGCAGAAAGATGGTGGAGGGATATTAAGTGCATCTCTCGTCTTCTGTATGTATGTAAACTAGTAGGAAACTTACTTAAATCTTTACAGTTATATTACAGAAATACTATGGAAGGAGAAACAGTTTCTTCTGTAGATACTAATAAGTACAACTTGGGTAAAAATTTGAAGTTGAAACTTGTCAGTATACCTCTAAAACAACCAAAACTTTAGTAGATTAGGAAAGTTTAAGGCATAAAAATGAAATCACTGTCAAAACATCCATCGCTACGGGGTGGTATCTGATTGTAAAGTAATCTGCTTGCTGGCACCAAAAGAGGGGAAATTTTACCAGTCACTTCCATGGGAATGACACTGGCTCCCAGATGTGATCAATATAAATTGTACTTGTTGATCTCCACAATTTGCCACAGCTGATCTGCTGCTGCATTTCATGCTTGACTGACCTTTTTTTTTTCATATGAGAATTAGATTTACAGAATAGATAGCTTTTCTCACAAGTCCTCGTTTGCAAACAAGATTATAATCTGCTCTCTTGATTAAATTTTAATCAATAGACAGTGACAAAACTTTCATAGTTGTTTGGTTTTTTTCAAGTGCCCATGGAATTTTAAAACTACTGACATTTTATTTCTTTTGGAGATTACCTTTATCTGTGCACAAAATCCCTTGTATTTTATGGTTAATTGGTAAGTCTAGTGATTCTTGTTTGAAAAGAAATAAGCCAGGGGGACGTGCTGAAGTTTGTGTATTAGCAATGTTTCAAATCTTCCTCTGCATGTCATGTTTGACATTGGGTTGCCTTCCTAAAATCTAGGCACAATTTTGAGGTGGGAAGCATCTGCAGGGGCAGTGTACATCTACATCTGGGTGGACATTTGTCTCTTTTTTTAATTACAGTTGCAGAAGACCTCAGCACTTTAAATTTTACTTACATGTCATTCCAGATAAGAATAACCACCCCAAAATTTGATGCAACAAAGCAACTTGAATTAAGAATCAATGCATTAGGGCCAATTATTATGTTCAATAATAAGATTTCCGTGTCCTATCAATTATCCTCCAAGGTGTCAAAAAAAGTATAGCTCTTACTGCTTTCTTGCAGCATGTCCTACATGTGTATGTATTTAATGTATGCAAATAATGTCACTTGAATGCATGATGGATGACAATATATGAGATTGTATCTGAAAATAAGCACACTGCATGATGCTAATGAAGGTGTTTCCCCTGTTTATATAGCACCTAGTGCTATATTCATGCACCTATGTGTATATTCATGCAGTTAATAAATACAGAGCAAAGAAAGGTTTTGAATTAACTTTATGTTATGTAGATATAATTGTCCATCCTTGCAGCCTTTAGGAGATCTCACTGTAACTGCAGACATATTATTACCTATCAAAATGAGCAATGATGGCTTTTTGAAAATGATGCCCAAGTCTGTGCTGTTAAAGCTGTCACGAAAATTCAGAGTGTATGTCCTAGTGTTCTGCACTCTGAAACACACCAGAACTCTCACTGGTATCAATCCAGCATTTTGAGAAAACAAGTGTTTGGTCTTAAGAAACCAATCTTAAAAAGTGTTGACTGTTTCAAAGTTAGGCCTATTGCTAATCCTGTACTCATATATGTAATATATGTATGCTTTTAATGGCAGACTAGAGATCAGATTAAATGAACTAAACTGAAAAAAGTATCTCTGCAGTTCTCACTCTAGGTGCAGACTGCATATATATTCTTTGACTTTGACTTAATTTGTGAAGAAGAAAAAAGGCAGGTAAAAGCTGTTTCAACTTCCACTGAAGTTAAAGGACTTGTGCAGAAAACAAACTGCTTAGGTATGTTCTGTGATTTAAAGGAACAAAGGCAGGACAAAAAAATGCTGGTACTATAGCTAGATCTCTTCCTCAGCTTTATTTAAAAAACATTTTTTTGACTTTGTGTGAAAATGAAAACCTGAAAGAGACTTCTGAAGAACAGCACCTAATATTCATATTCTGAACAAGCTGACAATTACAAACTTCACTGTGTGTCCCTGAATATATGACCCATATCACCTCAAACTGCAAAGTTGAACCATCACCTTAACTTATGTGTAGCTTGATAGAACTTATAGACCTCTTCTGGTAATCATCCTGTGCACAGCCATTTGAAGATGAGTGACCCATCTCAGTGAGATTCTCATAAGACACAAGAAAATTGACACCAGAAGTATGTAGGGAGAACAAGCTAAGGTATTAAGTGATGCACATCAATTAAAATGAGCTGATTCCAATCATTGAAAGAAATATTGTGGGGAAACAAATTTAGTTAGACTTCTACAGTCTCAGTATGTTTGCTGAGGACAAATAATGCTATAGAGACATAATCACATATGTTCATGTGTATATGTCTAGCCATTGAGTGCACCTAGATACAAAACCAAGCACAATTTCTGGTACTGCTTTAATGTTTTAATATGGGAAAAGGTAAATCAGACTACCTCTGATATGAGGTAGTCAGTGAAATGCATTGTGTGTCGTCAGATTCTACAACACAGGCTTTCATATTTTATGAGCTGTACAGCAAATATTTGTACAATATAGACGTATTAAAATGCCACCTACTGACTGGAGTTTTTACATTTCCATATAGTGTTGTTATAAACAAAATACAATTTTAAGTGACAGATATGTTCTGCACTGATTTATGTTCTGTGTAGCCCTGTTGCAGTTTATATGCACAGTTTCTGGTGCAATTTCCTGAGTCAGAATGTTAATGTCAGTATGGCTACACTAGGAAAGAACTAAATTCACTAGGATTCCCCTAAGTGGATAAGAGTATTGAAATAAATACCCACTTGTGCATTATGTCACCATTTAAAAAAGTCAAATCAAAATTTAATTCTGTGGTCTTACATACAAAAGATTTAATGCTATTGTGAATGAGAATAGAATCTTGGACCCTGATCTTGGGACAAATAGTAGGTTCATACTTTGTCCCAGGTTCAGCAACTTTGTGACAGTGTATACTAAAGAGAAGGGGGGGGAAGAAAAGACTCTAACTAGACTTAGATTTGACTCTGAAGATACTCATAATTAATAATATTCATATGGGTGTTGCAGACTTGTAACTTCAGAACACTCACCCAAATAAATAAATTCAAAATGCTGTTGACAATTTAAAGTGAAAGGATGTCACAGTGTATAGGCTTCATTATTCTACTATTTCTATTTCTAGAAACACTGAACACTGATTCAAAATAGCTTTTCAGTCTTGCCATTTTCACTTCACTCATACCTAGCTCTAGGATTCATCTCTTCTGTCGTTTTGTGTTCCTTCATTGAAATGGCATCTATATTGATTTTAATTTTTTCAAGATGTTTTTAGAAGATGAGCTTTCTTGTTTGAATAATCTGCTCTCTGAAATGTAGATGCCACCACATTTATTTTGATGTGAAACCTCTCTACTATGGTGCTGTCTGAATTTCAGTCTTGATGACATAGGAGCAGAAGAATGCCTACCCTTAGCCTAACTTTGCAGTGTATGTTTGGAGGAATTTAAAAAATAACCTATTCTTTTTTTTTTTTTTTCCTAAATCTGCTCCATGAAACAAATAACTACCTTGTCACAATATTATTCTTTAAACTTGGTTGCATTTTGATATTGCTTTTCAGATGGCTAGTTGACATATAATTGCTGTTTTGATGGAAGATCACTGATTGTCTTCAGCCATTTTCCTCAAAGCTGTTACAGATCAAGTGGGTAAGAATGCAGTTGCACCAGAAGTGATCTGTTATGCGCTGATAGAATGCAAACCCCTTCCAAATGGGAAAGCTCTGATACATTGTTCCTAGCTGTCACTGCCTGTGAGCCCATTATCATCATCAGTGACATGTGAGGTCTTCTAAAAAAAGTGACACTGAAACCAGTATCAGTTTATATATCTTCTCAAATTCTGAATTTGTATTTCTGTAGATTCTGCTGCAGAACCCTTTCCACTTAGGAATTTTGTCTCTTTAGATTTAGAGTCTATTACTAGCTTTACAACTCAACCTATTCTCACAACCAGTCTATTCTCTTTGATTGACTACAGCTGGGTATTGAGTAAACCATTGACACAGCATGTTACAGTAATTCCAAAATAGGAAAATCCTTTCTTGTAGCATGACATCTTTCCTCATTTTGTTGTCTGGCTGTAAAAGAAACCAGCCAGATGGTCTTTACTGATCAGTATTTTGTGTGAGGCATCTCAGTGCTTTTATGTCAGGGCACAGATTTGTCTCATCTAACAGTGGTAGAGCAGCTCTTTTGTGTGTTTATTTGATGTTTGTGGTTAAGTTGGCTGGCAGCATGCACAGGCCAAAAATGGCAATCCTCCAGATTTAATATGATGCTGAGGATGACTAGTGGAGGGAGTTGAAATGAACTGAGGAGTAAACATGAAAGTTGTGGTATTTTGTTACAATGTTATTTTCATATGGATCCTGGCCAGAGTTAAGAAAGAGCACAAATGATCTGTCAACTGTTTTATGAAGATCTCAGGCTAGGGGAGGACTGGTAAATGGAAAAGGCTGCATGCCTAGTGACCAAGTGCTCTCCAGCATGCTCCTCCTTGGCCAAAATAGAGTGGACTTGAAAGGCTTTGAAGGGAGTAGCTGGGTAGCTTTATTTTGTCAAATAAATTTGGAAGCATGATATCATAATACGAGACCATATTGAACAGAAAATAAAATGGAGTAATCGGTATAGGAAAAGGATTACGGGAGTGTAAGAGAAAAATGAAGTTTTGATTTCAGAGAGTAGGAATTTTGAGGTATCTGTTTGTCACCATAACTAATATATAGCTAAGTCTTTGTCAGGTGTGATGGTTTGTCATGGAGACAAAAAAAAAAACTACTTACCCCAAAAGACTGGAGGCTCAGTGACTGTTGTGGAAAAATTTCTGTGTGGTAGACTATCTTCATTGTTTTTCTTTAGCACCTGCTATTGACCACAACTTGATATGAGATACTGGAAGAGGTGAAGGTTTGGTCCAAAACTGTACAGACTTTTCTGTGTTCTTACGTCTTCAGTTGTCACTTTTCTGCTCTTTGAAAATATCCAAGTTAAATTTAATTTGAAAGAATCAGGATTCATTGCTTTATATCTGTTTAATTACAACTGGAAGTAGTTTTCATTGTCACCTTCCTAAACTCTTAAACCAATGCTGGCTTAAAATATAAAAAACAGAGAGCTGACTGTCTCAGTGACTAGGAAATTATCTGCAGTTTAAAGCACCTATAAAATCCAGATGTCTAACATTTCTTCTATGTTTTAATGATTTTCTGACCAGCCTGGAGAAACTGAAAAACAGAGGACAAACATGGGAATCCAGAACACACCTAAATTGTGATGGTTTCTTGACTATGTGCTTTACATTTGTATCTCTAGTTGTTGCAAGTAGAGATAAGTAGCTTCCAATTTTGACTTGTACAGCATCCATGTAGTTCATGTAGCATTTAATTTACATGCATAAGATAGATTGTCAACAGAATTAAGCTTATAGTTCAGAAGGAAAGGTGAAAAGAAATAATAAATTATTATTTTATATCAGTTCTTGATAGTAGGTTTCCAGATTTGTAAAAGAGTTTGATGATCATTATCCTCATTTTACAAATGAGGAAACTGTTGCTAATAGCATTTGGGAAAACATGGTTACAAAACCCGTACCCACATTCTCTCAGCAAGAATAGTAGAGAGTAGAAAACTTTTGTGTGGGCCAAGCTGAGGTGATGAATGTGAGAGATGAGCCAGAGCAGAACAGAAAGCTCTTGAGAGCACTGATGTCATGAACTTTCTTCCCCACGCTTGTTTTACATAAATGAAAACAAATATGTCTTCCTTAAGAGTTCAGCTGGTATCTTTTTCTTGCCAGGAGGATGCTTTCTCTAGTGATTCCTTACCAGCTTTGTTGTATAATTATGCCTAGATTTCTACCTTTCATATTCAAAATAGGCTATTGTCCTACTGGCCAGCTGTTACTTTGATAGGTAAATGTACCAGAAAGAAGTGATAGGAAACATAATCTGATTATTTTCTCTACATTTTCTTATGCAACCTCAGCCTCTGCTATTCTTCCACATACTTCACAAATATAAAGTAATATCTGCACATTTAATAACTTACCTGTGTCATTTATGTGAGCTTTTATGTATGCGAGTGGAATTTGCTACTTAATCTCCTGTTTTTTTGCAGAGATACTTGGGAAGATTGAAGGCAAATGGGATAATTCAAGTTCAGTAGAAAGTCTTTCCCCTTCTGATCTGGAACCTTATTAAGAAGAGAGGAAAGATGTTTTTACCCTTTCTTAGAATCTATAAAAATTACAGATTTTTCACATTTGCTGGAGTACAAAATTCACACTTAAAAATTGTCAAGTTCCATTCAGAGAATTATCAAGCCTGACTGTAAAGGCAGAGAATGGGGAAGGGATGCCATTTTTTTTTAACAGTGCACATTCTGTTTGGTTTGCCATGTGTCACCTTCAGCTGTCCAGTCAATATGTCTCTGAGATGTAGACTGAGACTTTGCCTCATGCTGTAGTACATTTATTGGAGATCCACACAGTAAATTCATGGTTTTACTTCAATGCATTAACAGGAGAAAAAAACCCTGCCAGGATTCTGTTATAAATCTCTCCCATTAATAAAGCAGTTACATTCAGGAAATTAACTCTCTTCAGTGCAGGAAGCCTTTAGGAACATTACTATGTATTAGGCTTAATACCAGTGTTAGAAATAAGCCCCACAGCTCCACAGAGAAGAAGCAGCTCCTAAACTATGACTGTATTCATGACCGTGGTCTTTGCAAGGATGTGTTCTAAGAATGGAACTTCTTTATGCATTCCATCATGGGAAGGTGAGAAAAATCTCAATGATTTTAATTGCTAGGGAAAGTGTTATAAACAACACATAAAAGTTTAGATCTTCTAATAGGGGTAAAATAAAGTTATAAGACTTTATCAGGAGAGTAAAAGACATTTGTACAGGAGGGACGCAGAGATTTTTCACCCAATAAAAGAAATCCCTTTTTAGTTTTTACACTCTCTGAGTGTTCTTCAGATTTGCATTGGCATTTCTTTCCCAGGCACTAATGTGCTAGTTGAGAGAATATTCTTGGTAATGAATGACATTGAATTGATGACAAAGCAGAAAGTGAGTACAGTAAGGGAAGAAATTAAAAAGGCTAGCACAATTAAGATGCAACACCTGCTGTGAGTGCCATGAAAGGCTTCTAGGGAGCAGGCAGCTTCTGAACAAATGATTTTCTGAGGAAAGCTAAAAAACCCTGTCTGCCCACAAGGCCTTCTTTCCTCCCTCTCCTCAATCTCTTTCCTGTGGTTTATTGTTTCCTTGTGTATGTTTTCTTTGGCACATTGGTAACAGCTTGTAATACAGAGGTTGTACATAAACAGTTTTTGTTTCATATTGACATCTAACCAAGACTTCTTATTCTTTGTGTACCATCATTTTTCAAACTAACATATACTCTCTGAACGCATCATATAAAATTCCAGCAAACCCTTCTGTAAATCTCTTAAGATGTGTTAACAGCTGTTTAAAAGGGTCTAATCACACTTTCAAATGATAGATTTCAAAGGCTACAGTGGCTTACCAGTATCAGAGTCTTTTCCTAGGAAGCCAAAAATGACATTTCTAAAGCTTATCTTTAGCAATCCATTGTGTCTCATCTTAGAATTCCTTTCTTTTTACAAGTAATGGAATTCTTTCATTTGAAAATGCATTTGAAAAGAAGTTTTGGCAAAAGATGACACTGATATCTTCTGCAACATGACTGCATCAGTGGATAAGGGATGACCTGTGCATGTGATCTATCTGGACTTCTGCAAGGCCTTTGACACCGTCCCCCACAACATCCTACTCACCAAGTTAGAGAGATACGGAATTGATGGGTGGACCGTTCAGTGGATAAGGAATTGGCTGGATGGCCACATCCAGAGGGTAGTGGTCAATGGCTCAAAGTCCAGCTGGAGAGCAGTGACAAGTGGTGTCCCTCAGGGGGCTGTACTGGGACCTGTCTTAACATTTTTATCAATGATATAAACAGTGGGATCAAGTGCACCATCAGGAATTTCACGGATGACACCAAGCTGAGTGGTGCTGTCAGTACAGCAGCGGGATGGGATGTCATCCAGAGGGACCTGGACAAGCTGGAGAGGTGGGCCCAGGTGGGCCTCATGAGGTTCAACAAGACCAAGGGCAGGGTCCTGCACCTGGGCTGGAACAATCCCCACTATCAATACAGGCTGGGGTAGGAGGTGATAGAGAGCAGCCCTGCCCAATAGGACTTGGGGGTGCTTGCAGACAAGAAGCTGGACATGAGCAGCCAGTGTCTGCTTGCAGCCCAGAAGGCCAATTGCATCCTGGATTGCATCAAAAGCAGTGCGGCCAGCAGATCGAGAGATGTGATTCTACTGCTCTGCTCTGCTCTGGTGAGACCTCACCTGGAATAGTGCATCCGGCTCTGGAGCCCTCAGCACAGGAAGGACATGGACCTGATGGAGCGGGTGCAGAGGAGGGCCACAAAGATGATGAGGGGGCTGGACCACCTCTCCTACGAGGACAGGCTGAGGGAGCTGGGATTATTCAGCCTGGAGAAGAGAAGGCTCTGGGGAGACCCAATAGCCACCTTCCAGTACCTGAAGGGAGCTTACAAAAAGAGAGGAGAGGGCCTGTTTACAAAGGCCTGTAGTGAAAGGATGAGGGGTAATGGTTTTAAATTGGAAAGTAGTGGATTTAAATTAGAAATAAGGAGGAAGTTCTTTACTACGAGAGTGGTGGAGCACTGGAACAGGTTTCCCAGGGAGGTAGTTGAAGCCCCATCCCTTGAGACATTCATGGTGGGGCTTGACAAAGCTCTGAGCAACCTGCTCTAGTTGAGGATGTCCCTGCTCTCAGGAGCAGGGTTGGACTAGATGACCTCTAGAGGTCCCTTCCAACCCAGACATTTCTATGTTTCTGTGTCCCCCAAAGCTTATTATCCTTGGAGAGCACTTAAACTCAGATGCAACTAGCATGGCATTTACTGAGTTATCAGCCTAACAGATGGGCCTATGGGGAAACAAACATGTCCTTCAATCTTGAGTGTATCAAGTACCGAGTTCCACTGAGGAGCATTTCTACCGCTTGGAGAAACATTAGGAAAGATCAAGGAGACACATGGCATCTGGTTCTCAAGTCATGGACAGAATTAAATTTCTCTTATGGTATAATGTAAAACGTGTTTTGGCACTTGTCAATCACAACTAGTATGTTGCTCACAAAAATAAGAAGGAGCATTTTGACTGTCCTGTTGCTGATCTGAAGATTGCACCCGTGGAACTTGGCTGAAGGTTTACCAGAGTGACAACATTGGTCTGTCTATACTGTTGCCTTTGAGACTTGAACTTTTTATTAGGATTTCAGAACATTAAGTGCACTTAATCTTACTTTAACTTGGGCTGCTCCTCTCCATTCAATAAGTTCACCAGCTAGGCTGAATTGCTTTTTGTCATAAACAGGAATGCAGTGAATAACACATATGCAGAGCATTTGCTAACTTTTTAAAGGGTTATTTTCACCTGTATATTCAGGTAAAACAGTGCAATGAACACAAAGGTGCTCTAATACCATGGAAGTATTTTATTAATAACAACGAA
Source organism: Ceryle rudis (assembly GCA_033439905.1). Classification (NCBI taxonomy): domain Eukaryota; kingdom Metazoa; phylum Chordata; class Aves; order Coraciiformes; family Cerylidae; genus Ceryle; species Ceryle rudis. The sequence continues at coordinate 3,581 of JAAGNO010000578.1, read as the reverse complement.
ATGCAGAATTATATTTTCAATTGAACTGGAAAAGAATCATTGCCAGACCATTGTGACTTCTCCAAGGAGGTGACAATAAGAAAAGGTTAGATGCCTTTAAAACACAGGCTGCTTTAATGTGGTAGCAAAAGGTTTTATAATTGTTTGACTTGTGTTTTCTGAGTTTTCCAGGTGGCCTCATCTAAAGCCATATGAGAGGCACTGTAGCATATGTTCATTCTTTTAAGGCTGGGTCATTCATAAAAATAATCAGTGACTATATCAGTTGACAAGGGAAGAGTAACAGATGTCATTTGGACTTCTGTATGGTCTTTGGTATGGTCTTCCACAACATCCTTCTCTCTAAATTGGAGATATATGGATTTGATGGATGGACTATTTGGTGCATAAAGAATTGTTTGGATGATTACATCTAGAGAGTAGTGGTCAATGGCCAGATGGAGACTGGTGACAAGTGTTGTCCCTCAGATGCCTGTACTGAGACCAGTATCATCAATGACATAGACAGTGGGATTGAGTGCACTCTCAGCAAATTTGCAGACAACACCAAGCTAAGTAGCGCAGTTGACATGCCTGAGGGACAGGATGGCATTCAGAGGGACCTGGACAAGCTTGAGAAATGTTCCCATGTAACCCTCATAAGGTTCAACAAGGCCAAGTGCAAGGTCCTGCACATGGGTCAGGACAACCTCAGGTATCAATCAGGCTGTGGGATGAGTGGACTGAGAACAACCACGTGGAGAGGACCTGTGGGTACTGGTGGATGAAAAATTATCTGAGCCAGCAATGTGTGTTCACAGCCCCGAAGGCCAACTGTATCCTGGGCTGCATGAAAAGCAGTGTGGCCAGCAGGTTAAGTAAGGTGATTCTGGCCTCCCCGCCCCGCTCCATTCTCCTGAGACCCCGACTGGAGCACTGCATGCAGCTCTGGAGTCCTCATCATAAGGAAGACATAGAATCATAGAATAATTTTGTCTGGAAGGGACCTTCAAGATCATCAAGTCCAACCTTATTCCTAGCCCTATCAAAACCACTAAACCATGGCCCTAAGCACAACATCTACCCGGCTCTTGAACATTTCCAGGGTTGGTGACTCCACCACCTCCCTAGGCAAGCTATTCCATTGCCTGATAACCCTTTCAGTAAAGAAATTCTTCCTATGATCCAGCTTGAACCTCCCCTGGTTCAACTTCAGGCCATTTCCTCTTGTTCTATCGCTTGTCACTAGGGAGAACAGACCAACTCCTGCCTCACTACAGCTTCCCTTCAGGTAGCTGTAGAGAGCAATAAGGTCTCCCCTCAGCCTTCTTTTCTCAAGGCTAAAAAGTACCAGATCCTTCAGGCTTTCCTCATAAGAGACATGCTCCAAACCCCTTACTAGCTTGGTAGCTTGCCTCTGTACCCTCTCTAGCACCTTGACATCCTTCTTGTAGAAAGGGGCCCAAAACTGGACAGTATTTGAGTTATGGCCTCACCAAAGCCGAGTACAGAGGAAGGATCACCTCCCTGTTCCTGCTGACTACACTATTCCTGATACAGGCCAGGATGATGATGGCTTTCTTGGCCACTTGGGCACACTGCTGGCTCATGTTCAGCCTGCTGTCAGTCAACACCCCCAGGTCCTTCTCTGCCTGGCAGCTCTCCAGCCACTCCTCCATAAACCTGTTGGTTCAGAGTAGGGTTATAAAAATGGTCAGAGGCCTGGAACATCTCTCCTGTGAGGAAAGGCTGAGAGAATTGTGGTTGTTCAGCCTGGAGAAGACAACAGGGAGACCTTACTGCAGCCTTTCGATACTTAAAGAGGGCCTATAAGAAATCTGTGGAGGGACTTCTTAGCAGTGCCTCTGTCAACAAGACAGAGGGTAATGGTTTTAAACTAAAAGAGGGTAGATTCAGAATAGATTTAAGGAAGAAATCTGACTGGACTTCTGGATGATTGGGTAGTGAGGTGGATTGTGAACTGGTTGAAGGATAGAAATCAAAGATTTGTGGTCAATGGTACAGAGTCTAGTTGGAGGCCTGTATCTAGTGGTGTCCCTTAAGGGTTGATAATGAGACCAATACCATTCAATATATTCATCCACGACCTGGATGAGGAAACAGTGTGTACTGTCAGCAAGTTTGTTGATGACACAAAACTGGGAGGAGTGGCTGACACAACAGAAAGCTATGCTGCCATCCAGAGAGACCTAGACAGGATGGTGAGCTGGGCAGGGAGAAATTGAAATGAAATATAACAAGGGCAAGTGTAGAGTCTTGCGTCTGGGAAAGAACCACCTCATGTATAAGTATAGGTTGGGGACTGACCTGTTGGAAAGCAGCATGGGGGTCCTGGTGGACAGCAGGAAGAAGTGGTGGGTTCATCACTGCTCTAATTCCAGCAAAGTTACACCATGAGTTAATATATTCTGAAAAGAATTTCAGAGTATTCTGAGGTCTTATTTCATCTAGATGATTTCAGAATTATTTTGTTCCTCTCATTCTTAGCTCCTGAGTAGGAAAGAATTAGTATAGTTGTATCTTCTTTATTTGCAAGAGATGAATAATAAGGTTTATCTGTACTTTCTTGTGCACTAGAATTTACTGAATAGTTCATTTTATGAAAAGTTTTGGTTTCCACTTGCATCAACTATGCTATTTTAACCTGCCACCTGAGGTCATTTCAATTATATCTGACAAATGAGTTAGATAACCAAATGAATTGCATTTCTTTCTCATAAGTAATTACAATGTAAATTGTGTTACACCTAGTTTTCTGGAAATTAATTGGGCAGTGCTCTTCTTTTTTTTTTAATACTTCTTGCAGGAAAGATACAAATGATTATATAGAAACTAAAAGTCAATCAATAACAGAAAATTACATTTAAATAGCAACTTTGTTCTATGCAGCACTGAATATTGGTAATCACTATGTATGTTTCCAGCAGGCCAAAAAGAGAAACCAAAACAAATCTTCCAAAGTACAATTTATAATCTAACAAAAGGAGAAGTTTTGGTATGGATCAGATAAAACACCTATAAACTCCTACTTTATCCAAACATACTAAAACTATTCCTATATCCTGCGTCTGGAAATTTGTTCAGAAAATTTTTCTATTAAGATTACCATTTTCATTGTGCATCCTGGCAAGAAAAGAAAGTAACGGAGGTAAAGATGAAAGTTGTGTATACTTGGAGATTAAAAAAACCCCAACAAACCAAAACAAACAACACCCTTCCCTAAATACAGCATTTTAAAAATGAATATAGTTTCCCTAAAAATTGTCAGATAATAATGGTTTAGTAGAGCCTCTGGCATTGTGTAATGAACTACAATGTGTTTCCAGCAGAGCACAGAGTTTTCTTTGAAATGTGTCTTACTGAAAATCAAGTCATGCTGTACTGTCCAAAAATCATGGTTTCTGGTACTTTGGCTGTGACAGAAATGACATTGGTTTGTACTAAGTTGGTTATCATCAGTCTGATATCTAAGAAGCAGGCAGTTAATATTAAGTGTTTGGTTATTAGAAACATAGAAATGTCTGGGTTGGAAGGGACCTCTAGAGGTCATCCAGTCCAACCCCCTGCTGAGAGCAGGGACA
>JAAGNO010000577.1:18490-31518 GCA_033439905.1 Ceryle rudis | reverse complement strand
GGACCCCTGAGGGACACCGTTTGTCACCAATCTCCACCTGGACTTTGAGCCATTGACCACTACCCTCTGGATGCAGCAATCCACCTGTGAAGGAAGTCTTGTGCAGGAATTAAAATTGCCCCTAAACAGATGCTATTAGTTATATGCACCTCATGAAAATATGTATAAAACTGGCAGGGATATACAGAAACTTTTATATTAACAGGAAATGTTCCTGAAAGTGCCAGGTGCATGGGGGAACATAAAGTATGTCCTTTCTATTGCATAATATCCTGTAATTTTAATTTCAAATATAGACCTCTCCTGTCTCTCACTCACCACTTTTATCAATAACATGATCTACTGTCCCAAGTACTGGCCCTTCATTTCAAGTTTGGGATAGTCATTTGATCCTTCAACAAATACTAAGCTACCTCAAACAATCCAGTGTCTTTCTCTTTTTCAGTGCACTACTGGCTGCATCCAAATGGCAAGATGCCCAGCTTCATGTTTTTCCAATTTGTGACAATTCTCATTAATATGGCAGAAATATAAGGCAGAGGTGAATAGCAGGCCTCCTTTCTAAACATAAGGGGTATGGTTATTATTTAAAAAAAAAAACAAAACAAACCCAAAACCAACAAAAAAAACCCCAAACCCTTCAGTTGCTATTTTATGAAAAAGTATCAGCCAAGCCAAAATTTCAAGCCCCTACCTTGAACTCTCCAAAGTGCTCAGACTGTATATCACTAACAGGTATACTGTAATAAAAGCAAATAATCTAATCATGACCTACTAGCTTCTATACTTAGTGTTATAAGAGTCAGTTTTTAAATTGAGATTTAAAACTCCCCATTTCCACATACAGTCTGAGAGACAATCCTTTCTGTGGAAAAATATCTGCAAACTAGTCTCAGGTGTGAAACAAGATATACAGAGAAATGTTTGTGTCCCTGAAGACAGAGGAGAGACATACACTTTGAGAAAGCATGGAAAATTAGGAAAGGATTATCCATTAAAAAAAGTCTGTGCCACATCACTTACATCAAATCCTGATGGAATCATTCCATGCAGTACTGCAACAAAATAAAATCTATCTTAAAGAGCCAAAAGCAACACTGGACATTATTATACCAGATACAAGAAATGATGGTATCTGACAGAGCGGAAGAAAGGAAATTAAACAATAAATAAGGTAACTGTCTTGTTGGCAAGTTTCATTCTTCTGATCTCTACAAACACCAGAAATTTCAATACATGCTTGGAAACTTTCTGTTCCAACATTCAATGATGATAAAAATAAAAGAAAAAACCTACGGGGGGGGGGGGGCAGACTGGAAATATTAATGCTAAAAGGAGGCATTGAATACTTTAGCAGCCCTTTGCAAGAGTCCTAAAAATCACCTTCTGGTGTGGGTGGAAAGAGAATTAAAGAAGGATAAGGGTTAAGCAGTCGGCAGTCCAGAAATACTACTGGCAGGTGCTTTGCATTCCTCGCTATAGGAGATGTTTCAGCTTTCCCTAACCAGACACCACCAATCATGCAAAATCATCATGAAGAGTAAAACATAAGCAGACATCCACTCAGGAGCAAGCAGCAAGCTTTCTATGCTTTGTATTTATCCTTGTGAGCTACATCTAGGAAGTTGGTGGGAAGGAAGCTTTTTTTTTTTTAATTCAATTAGGAGAACACAAAACCTTCAGCAATCTATTGCTGCAGCAGCCCTCAATGTTAGTCACAACAGAGGCCACAACAGTTCTGTGGTAGGAATCACAAATCAGAAACAAAATAAAAGAGCCGGAAAAACATATCAGTTTGCTTATTTATGATAAAACCAAACCCTACTAAAAGTACATCTTTTATCTTTAAAGACTTTGATTGTAGAGAACACTAGGAATAACAACTACTTTCACACTCATGTGACAGCAGCCATCAGTTGGACTCACCAGCATGAGATGTTCATCATTTTGGCCAAACAACAGACAAAGAACCTCCTGTAAAGTAACTACATGTACTGTGGTCACACAAGAAATAAGTGAACTCATCAATTTAAAAAAGTCTGTGAAATTCACAGTTGCAAAAACCAGGCTCACTAATCAAGAGGTGAAGCAATCTGGCCTGCAAAGTAATGAGCAAACATCCTGTAGTGAAGAACCCCAAAAGCCTATCTGCTGTTCAAAACTTTAGCTGACAGTTCTTTTCAGCAAGAAAGAACATAGAACATCCTGCCAATGATGCTCATGAAAAGAAGTGTCAGGAAACCATCTCCAATTTGAACAGAAATGTAAGAGCGTAGCCAGGTGATTACACAAGAACTACATTTCAGAACGTGATCAACAATTTTAGGTACTGAATAACCCACACATGTCATTTTGATACAAGTCAGGTCAACATTTCAGGTCCAAGAAACAGGGTCTCTGATAAACTCCATTAGAACTAGCTCAAAACAGGATTCAAAATTTAGGTCACATATCAGAATGCCTTGCCAGGATCAAACACGGTGTGCTCTGAGGAGCTTCTTTTGAATACAAGAGATGAATCATACCATCAGTACTGCTAGCCATTGGAAGATAATGCTTTTAGAACATAGACTTTGACATACTAAATTATTTCAATTATGTCAAACTCCTACGAAAATACCCTAATATTTAATGTTACTTTGATGTTAAACGAAATTTCCTTTAAGTTTAGAAAAATTTTGCAGATCTTTCAAGCTATACTTTGACATCATGACAACAATATCACCAGAAACAGAGCCATCCCAGGACCCACAAAATCTATCAGACTAACACTGACTAATTTGTTCACCATGAAGTGACAAACATGAGGGACACTTGTTACCACAACAATTACTTAGCTGATTTCTTTGAGACAGGTGAAAGAGGAGTCGTCAGAACAATGTCACTGACAGTACTACTGCTGTGAAATGAAGAGATGCTGGGAAAATTCCGGGACATGATGCTTTATGCTATTACAACAATAAAGGTGCAACTATATGGTAATGTAGCTCTAAATTGTACTTTATGAGGTAAATGTACAAGCAACAAATACGTAAACATGTAGAATATCTCCACATAGAAGGACCATTTCTCTACTGTAAACAAAACTGGATAGGGTCACAGACTAAATCAACAGAACCAAGACATAGTTCATTTCTTCTAGAAGCAGAGAGAATTAAAAATATGCTGATATTTTCAAGTGGATAAAAGATATTTAATAAAAAGTTGGAGAGGGATTGTTAAGAAATTAGTAGCATGAAAATATACATTCATTCTAGGCTTACCTGAATTCTCTACAGAGAAGAGGATATATAAGGCGCTTATACGCATCTTCTACTGAATTCCGTAGTATCCTCATTAATTCTGGTTTTAAAAATTGTTTTGGTCTCCATCTGCAAGAGAATAGAAGAAAAAAACCATATGCAATAACTCACATCAAAAGGGCAATTTCAAAGACAGATTTCTATATTGAGTGTAATGTCCTATAAACCACAGAATTACTACAATAATTAGGCAACAAAATAGCTTCAAATATGAATGAAATCAGAAGTTGCTGATGGATGTACTATGAGAAAAACAACTTTTTTTTTTTGATAAGTATTAGAATGCAATCACATTTTACGTTTTAAGTAAAAAAAACAGAAAAAAAAGTTTTCACTCTGAGAAGTCAAAGCTTACCATGCCTGAATGGAGAATGTGGTTCCATTATTTGCTATTCCTTGATACATAAAAAATGACTAAACATCCTCTGAGTCTCACTACAGAGCTACTGATGTAAGGCAACTGTGTCCGGACAGAAACTCAAGCGCTAATATCAATTAATAAAACCCAATTAAAATTTCATTTGGAATACTTTGAGTGTCTCTGTTCAAACTCAAAATGGTATCTATCAACTTTGCAGCAGTCCCTAAACAACAACAAAAAATAATTTGCAAGTTATTTTTCCTTTTTCCCCTGTTGCTAAAATATTTTAAGTGTAAATAATGCTCTCAAAAAAAAAAAAAGAAAAAAGAGGGGGGGAAACGAAATAAACAATACCAAGCAAATACAAGACTATTTCCCAACTTTTTCTAAACCAAACTTTTAGGAATATTCCCTTTTCTATGGGGACTGTGCATAGTCGTCAGTCATCATGACAATAAGTTCAAATTCTATCCTAAAATACACCTCAGTTTCAAAGCTTCTGAGAACAGAGATCCCCAATATTTATCTCACTGACCTTTTAACTTTGGGCAATATTATGGGGGGAAAAAGGAAAAAAGAAAGAGAAGTCCTTGAACAAGCACAACTGGCTTGATGAGATTGTCCAATCAATGGAAAGGAGAAAGATTAAGGAGATGAAGCCAGATATATATACACACACTCAAACAGAAGTAACTATGAACATTTTCTTTAAGAGTCCACCTGCCTTTTTTTTTTTCTTTTTAATTATTTATAACATTCAGAGTTTTCCTCATTTATTGCTTTTTTTTTTTTTTTTTACATGCCTCGGTCTCCAACTGCAGTGAGATTTATACATATTTGAAGATAGTCTGGGTAAGTCTTGTAAGGTCTGTTTGGGATTTTTTTTTTTTTTAAATGCAACATAATAAAATTACAGCCATTTCGTAACGTGCCAAGAAACAGGCCCAGGCAAAAACAGGACTGATTTTTACTTTTGACTCTGTTTACTTGCACTCAGAAATACTGAGAATCTTAAATTGCTCCTATACAGACAGCTTTTCAGTTGTTTAAGTGGATCTACAATTTCCTGAAACAGCTTTTCTAAGAGTCTGCACATATAACAGTCGAGAAATGTGTGATCAAGTCAACACTGCATTAACACAGACAGACATGGGAGCAGAATTAAGCTTACCATTTAGTTTTACAACATTCAGAGTTGTGAGTGCTTAGCCACATGACCTCATCACTTCGGTAACAGCTTTTGCAAATAATTCTATTACACTTATTTGTAACTAGAGACTCCTTCCATATCTTTATAAAACTGGCAAAGGCTTTAAGCCCTCTTATTGCCATTCAGTGCCATAAACACAAAGTTTTTACAGGTGGCAAGTATGACTACACACCCCAAGAAAGTATTCTCAGCACAAATAAGAATGAATATGGAAACCTGGCAGCTGTTTCCTCCTCTCTTCCATCCATTAAAGCTAGTTAGAAAACCTTTCCTCTGTAAATAGTTTATCACAGCAGGTATTTTTATTACCTGCCTATATTTAAGCACAATTTATTTAGACAACAATCTATTAGAAATTACTATAAATGCAGAAATAGCCAAACAGTAAGTTCAGTCATAGCAGACTGCATTTTAATCACCCATACTTCATGAGAAAAAACAGCCACTTTTCTGAAAAAACAAACCAAAAAAAAAGCAAAAGCATGTGTGTATATTTTTAAAGATCATCTCAGTATAGTTAAGCTTCCCTCTAAGAACAGATTTTGCTTGATTATTTAATCAAGAGCTGACTTTTGAAGCCCTTTAAATGAAATCCTATTTAGAAAAGCTCCACATAAGTAATATCATCTTACCCTGCTCATCAGCTCTCCACGTGCATGTGGTCATAACAGGGACCACCATAAACACAAATGGCTTAGACTACAGATACACCTCAAAGGGTGAAACTATATATTAACAGAATTAACCTAGCCCATATTAAGAATCGATTGTATTAATTAAGGACTGTTCCAGGAAGAGCACAGTAAGGCTTTTGGACCTCAAGCACAAAAAGCAGACCTTTGCTTTCGTCCAAGACTTTATATGAAACATGTACCAAGTTAGTGAACACAGACAAAGCACATCTTTAAGGTCTGTGCCACAGATTTCACACAGGATCCATGAATTTTGTCTGGAAACTGAAGAAGGATTATCAAACACTGAACTTCACTTTCACAGCTGCAATCCCACTTCAGAAAAAAATCTCACCCTACCCAAGGAACAACTTCATGTTGTCTTTACACTCAAAGTCAGCAAAGCAGCTCCTCTGGCTGTTTCTCATTGATTTTTTCTTGTTCTCCACAACTGTGAGGCCACTGCAGTTCTAGTGTCAATTGAGCTAGGTTTTGCTGTTAAACTACAGAGATACCATTTTCTGGGGAAAAATACAATCCAGAGGGTGAGGCATAAGGATATTCCTGCGTTTTCAGCACAAACCTGAATTTCAAGGAAATATAGATGCTCCTACAGGCTAATAAATATTCTGAACTTGGGAAGAAAATACCATAATGTTAGAGAGCATCTACACAGAGCCCAATAACAATGAAGAGCTCTAGTCTTCTAAAAAAAAATTTAGATCAGAATACCACAAAGGTCAGAATATTTGCTACTAATTCAATAGGCAGTAGGCAATACTGTTCTGTGGCTAGAACACTGGCCAAACTCTGTAGTAAGGTGGCATGTCTGGTTCCGATTTTGTGTGTGACTTTCAGCAAATTAGTTAATACATTTACAAAGTTTTCAAATAGTTTCCTCAAACAAGAGTTCTCAACCTTCTGCTCTCACCATCAAATCAATGCAATAAAAATAATGCAACTCCTACCCTTGGACAGTAATAGCCCAGCTTGCAGGACAGAATACACATTTACAGTTAAGATTCATAACTATGTTATCAAATGAGGAAAACTAGATTCTGTCCTAGCTGTTAATGCACCAAGATCTACTAAAATAATTCCTTCAGAAGTTTTCTGGTGGAGAAGTTGTCCTTAAATAGTAGAAAGCCATAAGCATATATAGCTTCATGAATGTTAAGGATTAATAAGTAGTTCCATTTCCAAGGTCAATATTCTTTTCATCTTAAGATGACTCACAAAAGTGTAATCAACCAAAAATACCTCAATTTACATCCCACATTCATTTGTGTAGCAGTGACAAGCTGTTCTGTTATCTGTGGCTTATAGTGCTTCCAAATTCTGTCATAGATGCAGTAAAAGCAAGACTGACAGATGTGTTCTGCCTACCGAATATACATCTTGGAGGAAGGACAGAAATTCCCTTACAGGTATGAAAACTGGAATGAAACTTAAGTGTGTATATGAATTCTGATACTCTCCTGAAAAAAAAAATAAAGTTACTATTAGAGTCCTAGATTATGTTATCTGGCCAAACAATATTCTAATGATTTCAGAGGCTTCAGTGTTGCAAACAGAATCATTAAATTTCTACAGTGAAAAGGAACATTTTTACCACCTTCCCTTCTTGGATTTGGTGCGGGAGAAAAATACAGACTAAAGTAGTATCACAGTATACAATTTTATATATTAAAAGAAAAGCTTATCTTCTCTTTTTTCCTCAATTTTAGGATGCAAAGGTAAGAATGTCTAAAACATCTTCAGAACAATGCCCAATATCTCAAACTATTGAGGAAGAAAAACCTGTCTTTTATACATGTAAGGAAGATGCACAGTTTGGATCCAAATATTCTCCAACAAAGGACAAGGTATGGTTTCCAAGAAAAAGACTAACAGAGATATTGCACAAAACATTATATTTAACCTAAACTTTTGCAAAAAAAAAAAAAAACCCTCAGAATTATGCAACATTTAAAGATCTCACTACAGGCTTAAAAGAAACAAGAGAGCAAACTCATAAGCAATAAAAGAATCACCCAAAATGCAGAGCCCAGCTTTCTAAGAACCAGAGATCAAAACAAAAGAGTCAGGTCACACAATATTTGAGAATTGTGGATTGAAGGCAGCCACATTTATGTTTGTCTATTAAATCTGACATTTTTTTAAACATGCAAATCCTTACATTTGTGAAAACTCAAAGTTATGAGCTATACTGATCTAAAAATCTGACATACTCCTCTTTAATCATTGTACTCAGGCAGATGAAGTTAATTTTAGAAGTTAGAAGAATGTTCTGTTGGATTCTACAAATTCACTTCAGTAAAGGCTACTGGATGTGATGCCTATTACAATTTCACTATAAATACACATTTCATCAGCCTTTGCATACACTTCTTAAAAGTTCAGTTGCTTGAAGAATGGTGCCAGAAGTCCCCAAATACAGCCAAAGGCATGATCTTTTCAGCATAATGCTACAGCAGTTGGAAATACAAAATAAGAATTATCCACTTGATAATTTCATCTAATCTAATATTTGTTTATTTTCTTAATGAAACGAGACATGTGAGGTACACTTCAGTATGCAGCTGTCTATAGAAAAAGAGACTTCTTTAAGAATATGTATTCATGCAGACCTTTCATTGACACACCACCAACAGAATTCATTCTTCACCCCGTCAGGAATGTTGACCTTCACTGTCAGGATCTTCAGATTTTCCCCTCGGTTAATGGCCAGAATCTGAGTGCAAACATAAATGGCAGAGACAGATGACACACAAAACATCCAAAAGATAAACTTATCAACATTTGTGTACGCCCTTGCTTGACATTCTGTGGCAAATCATGATGGTGGTACAGTAAATCAGTTCACAAAGTACTAGCATGTACAGATAACATCCATAATTCAAACACAGATTAAATCATGTGGTAACATAACAAATTGTACATTTATCTTGGAGTCTGCAATCTCAACATCCAGGTTATCTTAAACACATTTATAATACAAGTCAACATGAATTTAGTTGTTGGAATAATCTTATTTAATAACCCGAATTAAAAATCCAGAAAGGAAATGAAAAATTATTCCTGTCTGAACTAGAGATCAGAAAGCAAAAAGCTGAGTCCTGTGCTTCAGGCTACATGTTTCTTCCCTGGATCAATCCAAATTTAGAATTAAGAATCAGAATTTATGACACAAAAGTAATCAGCTTAATTTGAAAGAGGATGAATTTAGAGCTATTCATGCCTATTTTATAAATTGCAGAGAATACTGTAGATACACTCTTTACATTACTATTAATGCTCCAGCCTTAAAACATATGCACCTATTACTGGTAGAGTCTTGTGTACACAACTGCATATTCATGATTGAAAGCTAAATCCAGTTGTGTGTGTGCTATCTGCAGACAGAGTTCAATTTTAAACACAAGTCTGTGGCTCTACATACAAAACCAGGATCACAATACAAGCGGTAGATCCTGAAGGATACTGGTAGGTATCTACTAGGCTAATCTCACTATGAAGACATTTAACGTTAACCTGAAGCAGGCCTTTAATATTAAGAAAACTCCCTGGCCAAGGGATTTTAGGAAGAGGCTAATAAAAGCAGCTACAAATAAAAGCCACGTTTTGAGATTTCATTCTCCCTTTCAAAATACTTTAACATGAAAAAAAAGTTGACATTCCTGTATGACTACACATGTTGCTGTATGTAGCAGGCCGTGAGCACTGTCACAACAGGGCATTCTGTGTCAATCATGAACTTTAATTCAATCACTAGCTAACTCAGACATGTCACATATGTTAAATACAATGGTTTAAAATGACTCCAGGACATAGTACCAATTTATATTCCTCAGCCTTACTGCTCCTGTGACATACCAGGCCTGACATATCATTGAACAAAAAAGCTAATAATAAAGATTGCATGTGAAATATTATAGCATCTGGTACCTTGACTGCCAAAGCAAATGTTTTCATGCAGAGATTAGAAAGACATTTTAGCAAATCAAATGCTTTGACGTTTATACAGATCTTATTTTTAAAAAAGAGAGAAAGTTAAATGTCAAGCTAAAATGAAATCAAAATGATGCTCACGACAGAGAATGCATCCAATAGAATGATAATGTCATCATTCAGCACACTTAGCGAGGTCAATATTTGCATCACATTTTGTTTCCTGGCACTCTGTCTGCAGAACATCAATCACCTGAACTTAAATAAGCTGTATTGCAGTCTCTAATATTATTTACATTTTTATTCTTAACAACCTGCCTATCCTCTTCTAAGAGACACGCATTCAGAGAAGAATTATCATCCAAGAAACGCTCAATCAAGACAGTAATTAGTCAACTTCTCCCTCTAATATAATAAAGGCCAGGTTGTTTTGATGGGGTTTTTTGTGTGTTTTTTTTTGTTTGTTCGTGGCTTTTATTGGTTGTTTTTTTGTTGCTGGTGATGGTGTTGTGGTTTAGATTTGGGGTTTTTTTTGGTGTTGGGTTTGTTTGTTTTTTTTTTTTTTTTTTTTTTTTTTTTTTTTTTTAATAAGTGGTACAAATTGTTTTTTTTTTTTTTTTTTTTTAAGTAACAGGTTAAAAATCTGGCTATTCTAGACTCAAGGTAATCTTTCAGTTCTGGAAAAATACTGGGTTTATGGAATGCTGAAACAGATCCAGGGGAAGGATTAATAAAAACAACATACATTTTCCAGAGAAAGCAAGAACAATAATTCAATCTAGCCACAAGACTCAAACATTGTGTTTATCAGAAAAACACATCATCATCCATTTTGCACAGCTCTCTTCTATGTTGCAGATTTACATAGATTCATTGAGTAAGTTTTTATGTATCTTGCCAAGGACTTTAATTTCCAATTCCTTTTTAAGTATAGGATTGAAAATAGAGCACTTGCTTCAAACATTACACTTTATTCATTAGTTCTTTTCCTCCCACCAATTCAGTCATCTCCAAATAGAGGAAAGCAACCCTAAGATGTACACAAACACTGACTGAACTGTTGACAATTAGTCAAAAATTCAAATAAACTCCTGAAAGATTTTTTTCTTTAGTTATGACAGTGTTGATATAGCTACCCAACTACATCTTAAGAGATCTCAGTCAGGTTCTCCCCGCTGCCAAAGGAAGGAACTGTGGCTGAACCAACAGCAAAATGTTCCAGCTGGAAACACCCACAGGTATCCAACCATGTCAAAATCTGGAGTCACGCTTCTTAAACAAAAGATTTTTTTCCGTGTTTCAGGTTCAGTATTTTAACTTTCTCAGTGAAACAGCTCAAGTCTACGCCAGTCCCAATTATTTTGTGGCATGTCTCAACACCCAAAATGACAACAGTGCAGCAAGTAACCCAGAACTATGGCATGTGCAATGACAGCTGCAGAACCACAGAAGCAAGCTGCAGCTTACTGCATACCAGTTTACAGGCTGCAAGGTGTGCTCACGCCTGCAAATGCTTTGGTCATAAGGAGGCAGCCTATTCTCTTAGGGGTAACATGCCAGTCTACTACCCATCCCCTTCCACTGACTTGTAAACTAGAGCAGAGATAGGGCTGTTCACAGACTTTAGAGATCAGTACCACTTCCACAGTCAGGTGGAGGTAAGTTTCAGTGCAGTATTTTAAGGAATCCTTTATTTGCGACTCCGCAAAGAGGTGATTTAAAGCCAAATACTTTTCCCTCTAGCCAAACACATTGAGAACATGCGCAGTCATGAAAGGATCAGAGAACGTCTTCAAAACAGTGACTTTTGCAAGTGTTCATTAAACACAGCTATTTAACCCACAGTCCTGAAGGATTAGTAAATTTTATGACTCCCTCTGGGTTCCACATTACCCTACTTTCCCCCCCCCACATATACACTTCTTTTAAATATCCTGAACCAAACCAGAAACTTTCTTCACTCGACATCTACACCTCTCCCAAAGCACATTCAGGAACGCATTTTTAGACAGCTTTTTGAATACAGAAAATAATTATTTCTTCAAAGTCTTAGGTGAAGGAGAAACTAAAGGCTTTTTGGTATTAAAAAGGATGGCTATAACCCAAGAAAATAAAAGAAAAAAATGGTAATTTGCATCAGCAGGGTAAAGTCAGTTAATAAAGAAATTGAAGGTGATGAGAAAGACTTTCAAAAAGACAATACTAGCATTTAAGATTAAGGAAGAAAGTCAAAGAACACTATCTTTCCTTATTTCATCATCAAAACACAAAAGGGAGACAAAGAAAGGAACTGGAAAATAAACAAAGAGCCAAAAATCAACAGAAATGAGAAGTTACCATATTTTTACAAAACAGGGAACTCTGCAAACCACAGATGTTGGAGATGATCATAAAATGCATTTTTTCCTCAACTAGTACAAAAGAGCCCTGACTCCTCAGTGAAGTATAACTAACTGACTTTTAAGATTTCTAATGGAGAAATATTCAATATGTCGTTAATAAAATATTCATTGTGTTAACAACAGATGAAAGACAACATGTAAGAGTGCAGAAATATCCCATGATTACAGGGCTACAAGCTGCAAGAACAGTAGTTATCAAAACACTGAAGAGATAGAATGGGAGAAGAAAGACATTAAGGTTAGGGACAGACACAAAGTGAAATAAACCAAAAGAGACCAAGTTAATCTTAACATCAAACAAATTAGGGACACAACCTGGATAAGAAACAGTGCAACCAGAGTAAGAGTGCTGACCAGGTTTGGGAAATTTGGTTTCTAGCCCTGGGTCTAGCTGTGCAAGTTTTATTCAGGTAAAACAGAAAAAAAAGGATACCTTGGAGAAGAAGTAAATCATACCATTATGCCAGGAAACAGTTGTAACAGTTGTACACCAAATACATGTGGCCTGTGTCAGTATTCACTACTCCAAGTGCAGGAAAAAGCAGTCTGTGACAGCTAAAGTATTCATTCAACAGTAAAGCACCCAAACAAACAAACAAATCCATACACCACAACACTTAATCTCCAGATCAATCTACAAGTCTTTGTGATACATCACCACAGTAGTCCTACATTGCTCTATTGACTTTTCCAGGCCATCTAGAAGCAAGTTTTCACCAAAAAATTACTGATATAAATACAGTAAATGTTCACCCTTCTTACAAAAGAGAACAACTCCATTTATCTCTGTAAGCATCTACAGAACTCTATTAAAATCACTTGTAGTTATTCAGTCTTTTGCCCAATACCATCCATTTTGGGGGATGGAGGTAGAAGATTTACAACATGCATGGACTAATTTTAAAATTTTTTTTAATAAATTCATTTCAAGACATGCAAGAAAATCCTTTATTAATTCAAAAAAATTTAAAATAGCAAGCAAAGAGGAAAATAGAAGCATATCATAGAAGATGAAAAGCATTCTAATGTACAATACAGCAGTCTTTTAAAGGAAAATAACATTTCTGGTTGGAAGCAGCTAAGGTGGTCTTTTTTGTGTTTTTTTTTAATTCTTTTTTTTTTTTTCACTTT
>JAAGNO010000577.1:2903-18390 GCA_033439905.1 Ceryle rudis | reverse complement strand
AAGTAAAAAAAACTTTCTGGTTGGAAACAACTAAGGTTGCCTTTTTTGTTTTTTTTTTTAATTCTTTTTTTTTTTTCCATTTGTCTGCTTCTTTTGGGATGGTGGGGGTGTTTGGGGTTTTTGTGGTTTTGGCTTCTTTTTGTTTGTTATAAAGCTAGGTACTTGTGAACAAAACAAGAGACAATTCACTTTGTGATTAGTTATGAATCAGCACAAATATCCTGACAGTTGCATCTAGTACATCAAACTTCAGCCTTTGAACTTCAGTAATGGGCAGCCCAGCTATGAAATCATCAGCTTCTCACAAGCTAGTAAGCTTGCTTTGTCCCTCATTTCTTTCTCCAATCATATAT
Organism: Ceryle rudis; assembly: GCA_033439905.1. Classification (NCBI taxonomy): domain Eukaryota; kingdom Metazoa; phylum Chordata; class Aves; order Coraciiformes; family Cerylidae; genus Ceryle; species Ceryle rudis. Next base: position 18,037 of record JAAGNO010000577.1, on the reverse strand, counting down.
ATAGGTCTAGGCTTGGGGTTTTATGATAAACAAAGATGCTTCACTGAAGGGAATACTGATGACTGGCAAAACAAACCAAATTTTTGGGGTAGTGCATGGAATCTTCCCTTGAGCTGCTTCTGTAGGGCATCTTCAATTTCATTTTTCTGGATGCTTCCCCGATACTTCTCACCACTTTCACCTGATAAGTTTAGTGGGAAATGGTTCACAGCACTCCAACTCAGTGCTGCAGCAAACCATCCAGAAGAGATAAGAGTTTATTCAAGTTTGCTTGAAATACACTCCAACCAAGCAACTTTTGCTACACCACTACCACCCCAATCCACCCCTACACACCATAAATTATCGCTTAGCTTTTATTCCACTCATGATAACACTCCCAACGCACTTGTCACCGGGGGAAGGGAGGCAGGGCGTAAAGCACACTGAAAATAAAAATCACACCAGTAGTGAAATATCTGATACATAACTCATTATAAATATTTGTTTAATGAGAATTTATTAGACAATAGGCATACTGAATAAGCATTTCTTTTGTTCAGCTTCGTAAAACAGAGGTTAAGACCTTAGTCCTGCATTTCAAGAATCCGAAAGTCTCTACTAGCCTCAATAACTGAAAAGCAAAATAGAGTATCTTTAGAATCAGTTTTAAGCAACAAAACTCAAAAGCAAAGCCACGTTTGTCATGGTTAAAATTTAAAAACAAACCAACCAAACAAAAAACCATATCCAAACAAATTTGTAGGTGTACCTGATGATGCTGAATGTTCTTTATACTACAAGAAAACTCATGGTACAGTTGGAATTTATCAATATCTTTTTCATTTCCACTTTTGGATGACACTTTTGCCAAGGCTGACTGGATACAAATGTACCTTTGCTGACATCTGAATAAAAAAAACCCAAATGTTAATAAAGTATCTTAGCATGAAACTTTTAGCAAGTCATTAGTGCTTACATTAAATAAAAAAAGAAGTTTGGAGTTCAGTTCACCAGTGCGTTCCCACAGCATCAGTGGTGATGGTGACATAAGTGTCCTGAAGAGGGTTGGGTTCAGCATTGGCTTCGTATTATATTTGCATTTTTAATCTTATTACTATTTTATTTTCATTAAAGCTGTTTTAGTTTTCCAATCCAGAAGTTTCTCTCCCTTATTCTCTTTCTCTTCCCACTGGACGGGAGAGGAGTTAATAGAATGCACCTGTCATTTATCCAGTGGCTGGCCCAATCCTAAACCTTGACAGATGGACATAACATACACTGACTGGAATATACCAAGAGAAGATATTCAAGCAGAACTCTGAAAAAGTTCAACACAGCCCTTCTCCTGAAAGGAATGTATACTCAAAAGCCACCATCTGCACTTCAGTTTGGTCAGTTATTGGTTCAACTTCACACAACAAATTTCAGGAAGTTGCAAATAATACGTAGTAGTTACCTATTTTATACAAATGCAACATCTCTCTTGAATCTGTTCAGACTCAGAATTAATTTCTTGCTTGGAGCACTTAACGCTCATTAAAAAATTTTCTTTATTTTTAGGAGTAACAGGCATCCCAAACAGATAGCTTTCTGAATGCTCCTCATGATTATTATAGATACAACACACCTTAGATCAACAGGATACATCTGCAGAGCACTGTACATCCAATTAAGGAAACTCTAGTTGTCAAAAAAAATGAAAGTGATAGTCTGGTAGTGACAGCACATCCTTTACAAAACAACCCCTTCATTGAAATTATCACATTACTGGGCTCTAGCCTTTTGATGAAGTTGGCCATTACTCACAATGAACAGCAAACAAGGGTCAACTAGACAGAACTGAGCTGATTCAGACCAACAATGCATGCTCCTGCAATGACACCTGCTCTTTGATAACCCTCTTTTGTCCCAGATGGTACACAGCATAGGGAAAAAGGAAAAAAAAAAAAAAGAAAAGAAAAAAAGAGCAACTATTACTGTCACACCAACCCCTCAGACATGACAGTCTTAAGTCACGTAATGCAAGAAAAAAGTTTAGCTAACACAGTCAAAGGATCAGTAACTCCTGCTTTAAAAATAGTCCTATTTGCCTTATTGACTGCCAATGCCAAAAATCAATGGCAACTGCGTGCTAATTATACTGATTTACATCAAGCAGTAAATATTGGAATAATAGCTTAAGCAGGTGCACCTCTTAAAAGTTACAGCTTGAAGGAAGTGCAAGGAAAGAGAGCTTTCCTTTATAGATGACTAACTTCAGGGGAGATCAGGTCTATACAGAGCAGAGCCACAGAGAATTCTTCAGGCTTTGGGAGCCACAGCACCAAGCCATGCTCACAGCAGATCTCTCCTCCACTAATAGCCAGATGGGCAGACAGGCTAATGAATGTACCTCCAGCACAAGGGAAGGAATGAAGCTAAATCAGTCTCACAGTAACACTGTTTTCACATCGTTAAAAAAAGTTAGTTATGTATCTGCATGATAAGAGACTGAATATTACCATGTAGCCAGGAAGTTTAGAAAGTAAGAGTCAAACTTACAGTTTCCTGATAAAATCCAGCGTATCTTTATCTTTAGCAAAGATGTCAGCTAAAATATGCTGTACCCCAGCCTCTACTTCCTGGATAGTTGAAAGTCCTTAAAAGGAAAAACAGTTAATAATTATAAAAAACCCAATATGAAAAATTATTTACACAATTGCACGAGCACTAATGTATACAAGCTGAAAGAAAATTAATGCAATATATCCCACTCACTTGCAGAGGTTTCAATGAAGAAATCCAATTCATTAGAATTTTTCTCTTAACTAAGCTTGCATTCTAAATCAAGATAGCTAACTCTGTTTCTAGCAACGGTCAGTAACATGCTTTAGAGTAAAAAGCACATACTATAAAAAACTAATCTTGACCTTTTTTAGAAGGGAAAAGTAAACTTACCTTTCAGAAAAAAAAAAAAGTGAGAATAAAGATGTGATTAAGTGCCTGAACTGATCACAAATTGTAGTTTGGATCCTTACATCTATGTTACTGTTTCTTATGGTAAAAGTAATGCCATGTGAGAATACAATCCTAAGGGAAATTAAAAACCATGCATTATATTGAATATGAATCGAGACACTCAAGTTCCAGAAGTGTTAATGGCAGAGAATCTGAATGAGGCAGCATAGGCTGAAACCAGTCAGAACTAAAGAAATAATCAAAAAGCTCCCATTCATCAAGCACCTCTCACATGGGCATTTGACTTTGCCCATTCACAAAAACATCATTTGCTTCTCTAATTAGAGAAATATTGGACCATGCATACAACTAAAAGGAAGAATGACATTGCCTGGTGAGCCTGCTTCCTTAACTTTCAAATATCTGACTATGAAACATGAATTCCTGTACTATTTTTATTTTTATTTATTTTTAGTATAGTTGTTCATAAACACTGAGGAAACTTTTCTGTATGGCAAACGGTTCATCCTTTTAAAAGGAATTCACTCTGATCAAGCTGTACATAGGTTGTCAAACTGGCTCCTAAGTTGATAAGTGACCCAGTTCGTGGATGTATGTATTTTCTGATGCATTTTTCAAACTAAAACCATTATATAAACCTAAGCAACATTATTTTTAGCACAAAATTGAAAACAGGTGTACTGATTTTCAAAAACTGAAATGTTTATGCTGCAACAAATAACATTTTCTTCTGAATGCACCCTAAATAATTTATTTGAGCTTTCACCATGAAGATTTTATTTTTGCTCTTTAGACTCTGGCAGAATAGTCAGATACATGGTTACAATATACTGCTGTACAAAGTAATGACACATGATAAAATGCAGTCATTAATCAGAATGTTTGGTAACTGATTTTCAATGCAAAGTTAAGATCATTTTATAAACATTTCAATAAAAGGACAACTGAATTGGGAACACTAAGAGTCATCCTCACTAAGGAGGTTCGATTCCTTTTTTGTTTGGTTTTTTTTTTTTTTTTTAAATTCAAAAGTGTTGGGGCTGGGAAGAATAAAAGTACTTTTCTATTTTAACACCAATCAGAAGGTTGCAGCAATCTTTGTATTTTATTGTCAGAGATTGCCCCCTACAGCTTCACTCATAACTGCATTCAGAAAGAAACACAATTCTGCTGTCTACATGTGACAATCACATTGTTAAAGTTCCTGCTCAAATTTCAGAGATTACATCTCCTCCAACCCCTACTCTTATTCAGTAACAATCAATCTCCTGTTCACTCCCAATTAGCAAGGCCAGTTTTTTACTGAGATATGCTTTGACAGTTGGCATTTACTTCAGTACAGAGTATGAGCATAAGCCCCGTGTACAATGAGTGATGAATCCTCAGTAAACAATTCAAGTAAGTGTAGAACCTCAGGTGTGCAGTGCAGTTCCCTCTCTCAGCAGTAAATACAGATGTCAACTACAACATCTCAAGACTTTTGTCTCTTGTATATCAGAATTACTACTATTTACAATACTATAAAAACAGGAAAGGTTGAAAAGCCATGACATTAAATGTAAACTCTTACCACATTGCTAAAGAACTGCTGAATTTAAAATAGTTGCATAACTTCCAGCAACATAAAACTAAATGAAATAATTCCCTTTTAAAAATATTTTCAGACATTTAGGACACTGCTGTTCATAAAAGCAGAGCGCTTACCTTTGGTATTGGGTCTAATGTAAGAAAAGAGATTGAGTTCCATAGGATTCTGCAGAAGAGAAAGTGCAGCAGGTTCTAATCCCAGTTGCTTGGCCCTCTGTGCTTTGGTGCCTTTACTCCCAGTTTTATAAGGTGCAGACTTAGAACAAAGAAAAAACATAATTATTAAAAGGCAAGGGAATACTTCAGTCATGTTATATATTTTGCATTATGCACTATTTACTTAGCAAGACTACATTGAAACTAAGGGTGATCTTAAAAAGTCTAGCGTACTGACCACGTGGTCTAATTCTTCCAAAGTTCTGCAATTTAATAATGCTGTTAAAAGGCATCCAGATAATTTCCCTTCTTTCTTCAACTTCTGTATCATTGTATGAGTCTTTTTTGCAACAGTACTAAAATACAAGAGATTGATATTAGCAGTCACATTTCATGGTGGATTAAAAAGGCTATTTATTGATTGTGACCTTGGTTATTACACTGCTGAAGCTCTCTGAAACCCCTGAAGATTGTATCTCAAGTTAATCCTCAACAAACCAAGTCTAATGATACAAAAGAGTTTCTAATTATCACTCTGTCAAATTAGTTCAAAACTGTATTAAAATATCTTGTGGTAGCTTTAAGAAAAATCATTACAGAAACTACTGGTCATTATTGCTATATATGTTTTTGGAAGATTATCGGCCTGGAAAACAAATAAAAAGGCCCTAAATTAAGTCCACATTGATGAGCACTTCACTGCTGTAATTCATATCAATACAGTATCAAGTACAGACTAACAGATTTTAATCTCTCTGACTTTCAATAAGATACCTGTGAGCAACTGCAAGCAGCAAAGGTATTTTGTTCTTATTTAATTTATTTGTTTATAGAGAACTCTCTTAGGTCACCTTCCCTCTTTGGAAACAGTATCTTGCTAGGAAATAGTGGCAAGTACAAAGAGGAAGACATCCTGTTAACAGATCAGCTGGCAAGTCTGTTTCTTTGCCTTCTCCAGAACAAAAGCTCCCAAAAAGCAAGAAGGAGTGAGAGCTGTCTCATCCACCACTGCAGTGGGCTTCACTGATCATTTCTTTTCTGCAGTGGTCTGGGATAGTTCAACCAGCCTTCCTGGTATGTTACAACCTCAGGCAGTGCTCTTCACTACAGGCTTTGCTGTCCCAAGCAGAGTGCTAAATGATCGTTAGATTCTTTTTCTAAGGGTACAGCTTACATCTAATCAGGCTACACATCTCAAGAACCTATAAACTACTTTACTAAAACTGCACGGAAAAAACTCTTCCTAAACTGCAGGGAAATTAAGATCTTATTTTTTCTTAGGGAATTAATAATGCTGGATTTATTGTTGCTTATAATAAAAAAAACCCAGACATGTATCAAGTATAATTACCTCTAGTTTTAAACATTGTTCTTTACAAGTCCTTTTATAGTTGCAGTGCATATAAAATGCCAAAACACGGGACACAGAAGCAGCAGTCAGTTGTGAGTTACCCACCCCCAGATACCTCCCTGTAATAACCTACTTACCGTAGCTCTTCCAGCGTTTGCTGTATTTCTCGCAAAGAATCAGCCTCCAGGTTATTGATGAGCTCTTTTCGATACCGAGCAATAAAAGGAATTGTGTTTTCTTCTTGAAAGAGGCGAATTAAGTTTGCACATACCCATGGTTCAACATTTGTTATTTCTGATAAGGCCTGTCAGATTAAAAAAAAAAAAAAAAAGCAAAACCATAACCAAAAACATTTAAGAGAGGTGACAGATTGCTTTAAACTGCCTCTCACTCAGAGTTCAAAACTACCCCCAGATTATTATGCTGGCTAGCAGGCACTACTGTACTCCGTAAAACAGGACGCCAGGCTTCCCACGGATCCACACACCACACCCAGTAGCTCAGAAAGACATGCGGTAACCAGTGCCTCCAGAACTTTTAACTACAGAAAAAGTGCAGAAAGGAGTGCCTCTGGGGGGAAGAGGGGGTGGGGAGAAGTAGTCAGGAAGACAACAAAATGCACATGGCAACTCAGAAAACATGAAAATTTCTCTTTTTTTAAAAACAAAACACTGACATACCTACCTCATGGTTAAGCAAAACTAACAAACAAAACCCCTAAACTCTGAGCTGATCCAAAATGTCATTCCATGAATAATTGGAAACTAGTATGACATTACCACAAGTTTCAAAATGAACTAATCCTCACAAAGTTAAACATGATTTTGTATAAATTGGGCTAAAAATTCTTAAAAGTTCTAGTGTATCAATAGGGAATCAAGGACAAACTATGGAAGTAGCTTTGCTTAGTAATATTTTAACTATCATGGCTTGTTTGTACTTCACAGTTATTCAATAAGTCACTGATAGAAAAGACTTTCAAAAGTTTTATTCAGAAGCCTAAAAATATAACACCTGAACGATCACATTCACTGCTTTTAGAGCAGCAATAAAGATTAAATTCTCCATCTGCTTTTCCAGAAATATTTTGGAAGACTCAGGAAACAAAATTTTACACCCTTCTTAAGCAGGGAGTATTAAGAATGATCCATACAATGTGTCCAATCTATTCCCATTCTGTTTGTAATAAAATTTTCCATAAGCACACCCAACCTCCCAGACAGGAGCTATCCTAAAACTGACTTCACCTGAACGGTTTCCAAGTTAACATCTACAAAACCAAAGATGATAACTCCCTTGATGTCACTGTTGTTCCAAGAACACAAACTCCTCCTTGATACTACTGTATACGCTCTCAAATGAGTCTCTACAGCAAAATGATCCATATGAACTAAATGCTAAATTCTGAAATTGAGCACGCAGCCATCCCAAATCTTTCAGCATCCCTTCCCGCAGGAGTTTCCATTGACTATATCCACAAAACAAACAAACAAACAAAAACAAACAAACAAAAAAACCCAATCCAGAAGAAATGTGCAAACTGTTATAGTCAAACTTTGTACTAAGGACTGCCAGAGTCACTATTACAATAATGTTAAAGTTTGAAGTTTTAATAGTTACCAACCAACATTTATATTTATGCATGTATTATGACAATTTAAGCAGACGTTAAATGACTACTTCACAGCACAATGACTCTCTTGACACTAACTGTCGCCAAGAGGACTGAAATTGTATTTCAGTATTTGCTCAGTATTTGTTCTGAGTGCTAATTATGTAGGAAACTGTTTCATTGATATCTCAGAAAAGGAAAAGGTCCCTTACCTGTACAATATCCCAGTTCATTTCAAATTCTTCTTTTACTTTGTTGCCACCTAGACTTTTAGCTGGTTTTCCTTCGGGACATGTAGTCGACTTTATCTTTTTAAGAGGTGGTTCACCAAAAGCAAAATCATCTTCAGATTTCTCATTTTTCACTTGTTTTCCCATAACAGGAACACTTGTTGAAGGTTTTTCATCACTCTCTAAACTCTTTATGTTCTTCCCTTGGAATGAATTTATTTCCCTTTTTTTAGGCATTTCTGGCTTATGATTTAAAGTTTTTGGTTCAGTGCCTATATGTTCTTCCTTAGGTTTTAGAAGTTGCGTTCTATTATCTTCTGCAGGAGCAATAGGCAAAGATACATCCTGCAAAAAGGCAATGAAACCATATTAAGCATTGACTGCTACAAACTTTTAAATTCAACATTTCATTTAAAACCTAGAAAGACCTGTTATTAGACATCATTTTTCCAAGTCTCTGTCAGGGAAATGTCAAGGCAGAAATCAAGTAACCCTAAATATATCTTGTGTGAAGGAAAGGATACAAACATATCCAGCAGAACTGTGATTTAAAAGATCAAATAAAATTATCTTGGAAGACCTTTAATTGGACTCTCCTTCAGAAGACACTGACCTACAGTCCTTGCCTCCCCTCATCTGAGCAAAATAAGGAACAGCAGGGCATGGAAGCACTCTTCTAATGAGGTGTTAAGTGCAGCATGGCAACTGGAACTAAGGTTAGGTCTGCTAAGATATTGTTTAACCTTGGCCAAGCCACGCCTTCTTTCATTAATTTTCTCAGAGATCACCTTCAGAAGCCAGGATTGGATTTTGTCATGACCTGACCTCTGATGTTAATCTTTGACTGAAGTAATTTCTGGTACAAGTGCATCTTACGTTCAGCATCAAAGTGCAATCCTTATTGAGTTGAATAGCCATGCAAGAAAACCTAAGTACAGGCCTTCTTTTTGTTGTGGTACCCAGCTGCTGAGAAGGTAGAAGAGATCAAAAGTGTAACACAGAAACCAGAGATATTAGAGCACCTAGTTTTCATTACAGAAAGAACAGAGATATTTATTTCTTTTGTGGAAAGAAGTCTCCAGGGAAAACAATGTCCTGTTATCATTGGTCAAAAATTTAAAGGAGGGCTCTTATATCTGGGACACTTAAATACATACGAAATCTGTATTTATCAAACAGAATGAATATTCACAGTAACAGTGGACTCAAATGAGCTGATCCGACTCAGGCAACCAAGCAAATAAGAGTTACTTGTTCATGTTTCTTGCAAGCCACAGTAATTAAACATGTCTTGCTTACAGACACTCACCATTTCCTCTTTTACTGCTACCTTCTTGACCTTGTTCCTGGCCATGGCTGACCGTGGACCAGCAACTTTTTTAAGTTTTGCCTCATTTTTCTTTGGCAGACGAGATCTCTTGGCAATTTTGCTTTTTGGTTGCCATTCCTCCTCTTCCTCCTCCGATTCAGAACTCCTGAAAAACAAACGAGTGAACAATATTGCTTGTGAAAAGAATTTTAAAAAATACATAAACAAGCCAGTCTGAGCATTTTCTGACATGAAAGGAAGTGAACAGGAATAATTAAGAGAAAGGTAGACAGACTCAACAAATACAAGCCTTTCATGCTGTTGCAGAGCTAGTGGCTGGAACAATTTACCAGGTTTTCCTGAAGAAGGTCACTGGGATGTGTACAAACCTGATTCTGTTCGGACAACTGGCAATTCAGTTTCACCTTATATTCACTGTGAGCATGACGAGCACAAGTAATTCGTGGTTTGTAACTGATCAGAAGTTTTGTACATTAAAAACTTGTTAATCAACCTCATGCTTGGCATAAACCTTTAAAATATCCTAAGGAAAAAGTAATCTTACGAATTAAGAAATGAAGGTATTTCATCTTCTGATGTGAGGGCTTTAGCTTCAGATTTCACCCTCCTTGGTAGAGAAGACATCTGAAACAGGCAAGAAGAGAGAAATAGAACATTTGGTTGAAGTTGTATTCTCTTATTCAGCCCTTTAACTCGCTGCCAAGTGTGCCCTCATAATGTCTTCAGAAATCACAAAAGTTTCCTCTAGGTTAAGTTTGGATTTCTTAGTATCCAAGAATTTAGGCCACAGCAGTACACATTCAACAGTCTTTTCAACTGAACAAACTGACAAACCAGCACTAGAGCCTCTCAAATTATTTCTCTCTTTAAATGGAGGTAGTTATTTGGCTTGCATGTAAAGCTATCCAAGCAAAAAAGATGGTCCTTAGGATCTATTATTGAATGTCACATATACGTTATTCCAGTCTTTCTTCCATCAAGCTAAAGAAGCACAGCAAATAAAATTAAGATCTGGTAAAGTAAGGTAGGATATCATTTTGATGTGAACAGGAGTACAAGAATGTCCATTTTGATACAGAATTTCACCTTTAAAGGCTACCCATCGCTTGCATGAATAAAAACTTTCAAAGAGTTGTCTCATTAGCATATAGAAAATGCACAAAACAATTACAAAAGGTAACAAGGGAAGGCATAGACTTTCTCATGGCCCAAAATTCATACCTACAACGGCTGAATAACAATTAATCAGTTATAGAATTTTTGGCAGTGGTTGGACCCATTAATTTCAATACTTCTATCCAGTAGTTTTAAATAATTCTAGGTACTCTCAAAATTTTACTTGCCAGAAAAAAAAAAAAATCAAACACCAAAACACACCACACACAAACCCCACCATAAAGCACTTCTGTAACTATAAAATTCATAAATATATCATTCTTCACATTCTGTTCTCCTACTGTTTGCACCTTGATCTTTGATCTGGCCTTACCACAGTCACGCGCGCCTTAAAGTCCCATGCTTTCACATACAAACTCGATAAGCATTTTACAAAGTGCCATTTAATTCAGGGACTAAATGGTCTTCAACCCAACCACATTCTGGGCTCTGTTTAAGCACTAGAAGCCTAACTATTGTTATAAATGTCTTTCAGCAAGTTTTCTTTGTAAAGCAGTACCAGAACTTAAGTGACAATTTTCAGCTCTGTGGCATAAGGACTATTGAGATCCACACCAAAAAGCACCAGCTATGGAGCCTGCTTGCAAAACACCTTCTTGACACAACCATCATGGCCAGTACCAGGCTGGCATTTCTGTGCTGTTCCAGTGACTGAAATCCCATTATATGACTGCTTAGATTATACATCTACCACAGGAAAACAAAAATCTCCACAGAACACAAACCACTTACCTTATTAGCTTCCCAGGTGACTTTTCACCATCAGTTCTAAGACATCTGCAATTTCACCCAGCCACGCTGCTTCTCAGTTTTCCTTTGCTCTTTATACCTGAATGGTCATTATAATAGTTCTGAGTTAATTCATTAAGTATTTCCACTACATCAGGGCCACAAAAATAACGATTTCATTTTACATTGTACTTTAATCTGTGAATGGGGAAAAAACCCCATCATTCATGTTCCAAACATTGAGGTTTCCAGACTTAAGTAACATCTGACCCACGTGGATCTCCGATCCATTTTTTGCAGGCACTGGGATACTTCTCACATGGTTCAGTCCCATAGTTCCCTGTTTTCAAACTAGATGTTTAGCTTACAATACCATTATCAGTCAGATTTCAGCTAATCCAAGTAGGTAGGTATTTTCTAGTATTCCAGGCAGTTCTGGAAAACAGTGATCAGTTTTTAAATGCTAACCAGCGTCTTCATAGTTACCCCATGGAATCATAGGAAGAAAGAAGGAAAAAGCCAAGACACACATTATGTAGGGGGAATGCTGACCTCAGGTGACATAACATCATTCTCTAAACCTCCTGACAGTTTTGAATACTCAGCACATCACCAAGGTAGTTTGGGGGTTTACCCAAAAGCCCAGGTAAAAGGAAAACCTCAACTGAAAGGTCTTCTTTCTGCTAGTATTTCCCTCATTTCAAGTGGCCAAGGGCAGGGTCTTGAAATACCTCAACATTTGTACTGTTACATTAAGTAAGATTACTGGCAAGAATAAAGCTTACTCTATGAAGCTAATTGCACTTCCTGCCATTCAACACTGGTGACTGATTTAACTCTTCGTATCAGCATAAGAATAGGAGATGAACTCCTTGGTCTATGAAATCAGGCATTTCCCACAGTCTTCACAAAAGTATTATTTGCTCCTACATCCTTCAGTCCAAGTCTACTTGTCTTCATACAATGCACCAAATGAATCAGAATTACCATATAGCAAATATATAAATGGCATAGGAAAAAGAAAGCATGAAATAGAATAGAAACTGACAAGGGCCTAAGTCTTTATGGGACAGTTCAAAGTTTGTTGGGTTGGTTTGTTTGTTTTTATTTCCTGTGTTTTTCACTTCAAAAAGCCATTAGATCATCATTTAAGTGTTTGTTGCAGTCCTTCAGAAAGCTTGATCCAGAAGATCAAAGATGACTAGACCAGCTGACCCTCTGTCCTACTCATCAATATTGTGTCAGTTCTTACAAGCATATAGTGATTTGGGACTGACCTCAGACACATCGACTCCAATTTTAATTATGTTATTAATGTTTGAAATTTTCTTCAGAAAAGCAGTAACTTTGTTCCTAAAAGGTTTTGTACCTGCACTTAAAGTTAACTTGAAGTAATGCAAGAGGTGAATTTAAAACAGAGAGGTTGTGGACTCTCCTTCTCTAGAGACTTTCAAGACCCGCCTGGATCTGTTCCTGTGTGGCCTGCCCTGGATGATCCTGCTCCAGCAGGGGGGTTGGACTTGATGTTCTCCAGACATCCCTTTCAACCCCTACCATTCTATGATTCTCTAAAGGACAAAACAGAATAACTCTGAACACACAAGCCTTGTTCAGAAGCCAAACTGGAGTTCTACAGCTCAAAATAAAAGCCTAGTAACAAAAAAGCATATGTGAGATGAATATCGGCCATAGGGTGTCACAAAGAAAAAAAAAGTCAACAGTATTTCACTGTGTGGTGAAGCCACAATATAACCACCTCCCCTTCTAATAATGTATAAAATGAACTAACTGTACTTCATATTTGTAGAAAAAAGAAAGTTACAGTTGCTACATATAATCTTCTTGTTTACAAAAAAGTTTGTCGGTTTGGGGGGAGTGGGGGGGAGGGCTGGGTTTTTTTTGTTTAGGTTTGTTTTTTTTTTAAAATTCTAATCCACAAGAGTACTTCTGATTTGATTCCAAACTGCCAGACAGCTGTCTGCTAAATTTTCCTCCTGAGCTGCCTGCACTAGGGTGTGCTAACACCTACAGTTAGTGACTAAGAAAAACAGTCCTTCTGTGATTCACTGTGGGTGGTGGGGAGGGAGGCAAGGAAGAGGAAGAAAAAGCAGCAAGTCTAAATGCCAGTGATGATGACAAATAACTATTACAGATTTAAAAAAAAAAAAAAAAAAAAAGCTTAGAGACAGTCCCTGAAGTGAGGCAGGAAGAGTCAAGAAACAGGCAAACACAGCGATGCTCCACATGGGGCATCTACAATGCTGACTGCACTGACAACAGGACAAGGCAGTCAAACATGCCATTGCCTGCTCCATACTCTGCTTCTACTGGGTTACAGTTGGTCCCTTATATCTCCTGCCTCAAGTGTTGAGGGAGCTTGGAAGAGCTTTATTCATCCCAGAGCATGCTGGGATCAAAAGAGCATGAAGCTGACCACTTATCTCCTATAGTATTTTCCATATAGACTGCCCTCAGTGGGAAAATTGCCTTTACCTCTCCCTTCTCTGTCATCTCCAGGCGATACTCCATACTTAAAGTGAGGGTTCATTTCTACCCTGAGGAAAGAAACTATAACTTGCATAGATCTGTGTCCCCTTCCCAAATCCAGAAAAGTTCCATACCTGTAGAATAGCCAATCACAAAGCTGAAAACTTAAGAGTAACCAATTTATACCCATCAGGTCAGAACAAACAATTTTCCCCGTCCTATATCTGTATTCAGTGTTGCTGAACCTTACCCCAGGTGTTCACAATGCCTGGCACCTCCTGTATGTAAAGCTTGAAGGCAGTGAAGATGCAGTATCCAGTTATGTGCAAAAATTATTCTGCCACCCTGTGCAGGATTTCACTGGCTTGCCAACTGGCATATTGAATTCCTACAGGCTCTGTTCTAGCAGCTCCCTTCACATCTGAGGCCAGTAAACTTCCAAGTAACATTTGCTAACACATTCTTTCTTATTTGATGTACTTTGTCTGAAGCTGCCTTCATTTTTTTAAATGCCTTTTGAGAAAAAAAAAAAATTCTTAGCAATCATCTCATCAACAGCATTTTACTTCTATGCCAGGCATCGTGAGCTAGGCCCTGGAAACTTTGGTCCTGCTCACAGACTTAAGCCCCCAACTCCTGTTTCCTGACAGATCTATCTGCACATGATCTTTTGCTTCTGTCCAATAGGCTGAAACCTTAACACTGAACCTTCACACTAGAACCGTAATCCTCTATTCAAGGGAAAACTCTTCTTGTCCCTCTCCTAAATGACAACAGGCAGCATGAAACAACATTGCTTGAAACACCCTAATTCTCTTTGCTTCATACACTCTATAATCACTAAAGCCTTGCTTCTCCACAAAACCCAAAACAGTTACAGCATGTTCTTCAAACACTTTAAAAAGAGGACTTTGCAGAGATATTATGCTGTTCAGTGAAGAAAAGCTGAAGCTATTTAAATCATTGCTATTGCAGATAAATATATCTCCCAGGTCTACTCTCCAAACTGGCATCAGTTTTGTTGCCAGTTCTTTTGTTCCCACCACCTCTATTCTCTGCATCCAGTTGCACAGCTCCACAAGACACTAGAGCTATCCCAATGGCTGTAAATAGCACACTTCTCCCTGCCTGTCAGCCAGTCCTTGGTGTTGGGCCATGCCAGGAATAAAGAACAGTGACAGTAGCTCCTCTTATACTTCGCTGTACAGAATCTTAATATGGGTATGCACAAAATACACAGCAAGGAATTAATCAATCATTCCTCTGGTCTCCCTTTCCAAACAGTAGCTCTAGGATGCATGTAAAACATAAGACAACAGAGGCTTTAAAAAGGCCTTATTATGTTAAGGAGCAATCCAACTCTCAATTGGAGACTGAGTCTCTTCAACCTCCCTAGTCCTGCAAAGATGCTACCCATTAAAAGTAAATTTCTTCATATGTGAACCCAGGTGGCATAACCAACTGCTTGCAGAAATAAAAGTTTAATAACTGTTTAAAAGTAATTAAATATTAAAAAAAAAACCCCTCCCTTCTCCC
>JAAGNO010000576.1:52722-73929 GCA_033439905.1 Ceryle rudis | reverse complement strand
TGGCACCAGCCTCTCAGCCACATGTTACTCAGGTGGCTCTTCCTTTCCTTTTCAGTATTCTTCCCTGCCACTGAAGGGATTGAAGAGAACACCACCTGGGCTCCTGAGCCCCCAACAACTAATAACACTAGTTTCTATAATTTTTTTTTACAGTAGTCTGTTAATCCCAATATGCATATCTACTATGACTTTTCTGCACCTTTCCATATTTAACTGGCATTGGAAATGTGTCTTCTTCAAATCTGTGCCTCATATTTCAGAGGTCATAGCTAAGCTGAAGCTTTCAGATTTATACATTTTAATTCTTCTGCTTTTGCACTTCTAGAATCATAGAATGGCTTGGGTTGGAAGGGGCCTTAAATATTATTTGGTTCTAACACCCCTGCCATGGGCAGGGACACCTCCCACTAGACCAGGTTGCTCAGAGCCCCATCCAACCTGGTCTTGAACACATCTGGGGATGGCACATCCACAGCTTCCCTGGGCAACCTGTTCCAGTGTCTCACCACTCTCCCAGTGAAGAAATTTGTCCTCATTTCCAATCTAAACCTACCCTCTTCCAGTTTCAAGCCATTACCCTTTTTCCTATCACTACAAGCCCTTGCAAAAAGTCCCTCCCCAGCTTTTTTGCAGGCCTTCTTTAGATACCAGAAGGACACAATGAGCTCTCCCTGAAGCCTTCTCTTCACAGAGGTGTTCCACCCCTCTGATCATCTTTGTGGCCTTCTGGATCCACTCCAACATATTATTGCACTGCATCCTTGTGAAATATTGTGTTGATTTTTATAATTTTCATGTGGCTATTTTCAGAATTTTTCTAGTCTCTCTTACCTTAACTGACCATTTAAATGACTGAGTTAGACACATCTTTCTTTTAGTTTATCCAATCAAAATATGTTTCCGCATTTAGTACATATTAAAATGATTTTCTGTGCTTTGAATTCTAGCTACAGAATATACTCTTAAAGGCAAGTGAGCCTGAAAACCTCATCACTACCTGCACATTTTAAGAAGGCCATCCCGTTTGCAGGCCTGCCTCTTGTGCCTGAATCTTTGCTGTTAGATTGGTAACAAATAGATTGAAATTTACTTTGTGTAGCTCACTGTCTATAAACTTACCTATATAAAAACAGGAAGGGTGATATTCACTATTATTTTATAAGTTATGATACAATGGTAATACTATGGTACAAGGCTGTCTGCAAATCACAGTGAAACCTTTTGAAGCTGTTTTAAAGAGAAAGCAATATATAAAATATAAAGAGTTGCTGCAATTACATCAGGTAGAATTCAGTTTGCAAGAGCTGTTGAGCTTTGGAGCACAAACCAATTACCAACAGGAGTTGGGAATTATTCCCCCTGGAGCAATTATCTGAACTATATGGGAGGTAACAGGGATTTCCATCCTGAAATATTTTAAATTATTTTGGTTTTGAGGAAAAGAGTTTCTTACCCAGCAATTGTAGTCATTCCAAGGCAGTTACCTAGCCAGAGCTATGGACTGCATCCCACAGTTATTGAAAAAAACAAAAAAACAGTGATGCTATTACAAAAACTTGGAATAAACTCTGTAATACATGAGGAGAGCTCAGGGGCTATCTCCCTTTGGCTCCATGGTTGCCAGTTAAGCACCTTTTCTCTGTGTATAGTGGTGGTACTGGTCTCTTGTCCTAGATCCAAGTTGTGCTCATGAAATTGGCCTTTGCTTTACTTCCTGTGTTCCTACATCAGAACATGGGTGGTTTTCACAGCATTTTTCCTCTGCACTGATACACAGGGTGGCAGAGCTGAACCAGAGTTTAGGTGAGTGCAGAGCCCTGGGACCCCCTCTTCCAAGTTCCTGGTCCTCCACAGTGCTAAACAAGATGCGTTGGTGTTATTTCTTCACAAGACAGAGATTCTGTCCACATTAGTACTGTATGGGGGCAACATGTCCATCAGGAAGAGGGTCAGTTTGCATAGCAAGCCTCCTGGCCATTAGTGGAAACTTGTTTTCTGCCAGGCTATGGAGCACATCTGCCTTTTCCATTCCCTACAGGGAGGTCTTTGACACAGCAAGCAAAGACATTTATGAATGTATACAGATACCCTTGCTCAGACTCTTCTGCTTCTCTGGGCCTTTATACTGCACTTCTTCAAGCCTGGCATCCAGCTTTAGTTCCTGCACAACAGCTGCAGAGTCCCCATGTTTTTGCTGTTGCAGCCTAACCTGTGAGACTTCATTTGACAATCTTGTGGCATGTCCTCTTCTGTAACTGCCCTGTGGAGCCTAATATCAATGGCAGTAACACTTTTCTCGCTGTTGGAAAAATGCAAGGGGTGGCAGTCACCACAGGGTAATTGAAAGTACATCAAATACTGGCTCAGTTCAGAAGAATCAGTTTAGGGAAGGCTGGAGAGCAATACATTGGGACTGCGCAATTCAGCATTTTGGCTACAGAGATCTATTTCAGAGATTTTTATTTTTTTTTTCTTAGTGAATTTAAAACTTTTGAAAGGCTTCATGCTGATGGCCATGGAAATGGAAAATCTTTATTCACAAAACAAATAGTGGCAGCACCAGCTTTCTAATACTAATATGACTCAAGTACAACTCTGTCCTAAAGAAATTATTACATCCTTTACCTTCTTTCATGACTTTGCTGGGATTAGAGGGCATGCTGATAAAACACAGATGAGTGTTTATTTTCATTAGGAGAATACATACTCAGTGTGGGGAAGATACAGATAATCACATGCATTCATACTATATGCTACAGCCATTGTATGATAGAAATTTCTAGTCAATATGGGCTTCATTGAGAAGTTAGACAGTAATTGACACCCGCTAGTGCTACTTTCTGTGTCTTGGGAAATCTGTATGTGTCCCAAGACAGGGATGGTGCTTGTCACTCCAAGAAAGAGTTGAGCCCTGTACTAAAGGCAGGACTAGACTTAAGAATAGTAGCAAAGATGAGGGTGAATTGTGATATATCTAATACTTAAAACACCTTTCCATTAGTGGGGGAAAAGGTATGTTTACAACAGGAAATCTGTAAAGAATTTGAAATTTCACAGTTTGTGTGATCTCTACCTGGATGTTATGACATAATATATGGTGTAAGGTTCATTCTCTAGAGTGAAAAAATAAATGAAATGCACACTGAGCAGTAACAAGGACTTTAGGTAATGTGTGTATCTATTAATAGATATATACACACCTATATATATACACACATAATCTGCTTTAGTTCATTGAAGAAGTTACTATTCAAAACCTCCTCAGAGAAATTAGTTACCTCCCACTGTGATAAATGAACAGGGGTGCAGGGAGGGGTATCTACACTTGGGGGCACTAACAGCAGTGTTTCCTTTGTATCTTTTTTCTCTGAACTATCTGTGTGCATAAATTCCCACAGTATAGCCAGACATCTAGGTCACCTCTAAATCTTTAAACAATGAGATTCCCTAAACAGGAACAGATACCAAGCTTTGAAAGCAAAAATTGTTCTGTCCAATCTTGTCTAAGGAAGTGGCTGAAGTATGTAGCAGCAGATGCTCCCTACCCCGTGCTGTTTTCCAGGCAGTTAGGTTGATGCCATTTCTATTTGATTTTCAAGGAGACTTTAAACATGGTGCACAGATTATTATGGTGGCCCAGAGGTCCTCAGCTCACAACTCAGGCTCCATGCAGCTTTTCCAAGAGGTTGCCTGGAAGCTTCTAACAGAAGATTACAGCACAATTATTTTGTTTTCTCCATACAGATCCTGCAAGGTGACTTTTTAAACTTAAGAAAATGAAATATGAAATGAAATGAAATGGAGTTAGTCCCTTGTGAAGCTATGTGAAACATTTTGTTCCATTGTGTTATACAATACTCTCTGTCCAAAAAAAATTTATATGGATGAAAATTTTCCCACTGGAAAAAAAAAAGATCACATGAAAAACTTGTAAATATATGTAACTTTAACCATCTGTGCAAATCATAGCTTTGGACCCACAGTTCATAGTAAAAATCAGCTACAGTCAACAGTGACACTGTTGACCTTGACACAGAGTGCTGGACATATTTAAGTAGCAATCTTTCTAATTATATCTCTGTACATATGGATTTCTTGTTTTTTTCTGACTACAGATTGCACCCTTACCTAACCATTATTATGTGCTGATTCCATCTGTCCTTCTCCCCCAGATGAAATGACAAATATGTAACTGGAAAATAATGATAGCATTACTGTGAATAACTACAATGGAAGCTGAGAAGGTGGATCGGATGTATTTGACTCCTTTCTGAATGTGCTGCTGCATGCTACAAAATGTGCACACCCATGCACGTGGACATACATGATGCAGTGTTTCCCTCTTTAACTTCTTTTTACCAAGGTGAGTCATCATGGGGCTAAGTGTCTCGTCTCCTCCTAGTCTGATCCTGGAGAGAGGAGTCAGGACAACCTTCTACTATGGCACTTTCCAGATACAGGACTTAACCTGTAGGGCTGTAGACAGCTGAGCATAATTTAAGGCGCTCCAAGGCTTTTCTAAATTGCACTGGAGATTGAAGAACAACAAACATGATTTATAGCCACCTTGTTTTACCTCCTTTCCTCATCTATGCCAAGCTTATTCTGGCTTCAGTTTAAGCATCTAAATTAGTTCTTTTTATACTTTTTTTTCATACAATTCATGATAGGCATAAAATGTGATGCCTTCATGAGGTCCTTTTGGCCTTGTAAATCTCCACAAGAAAGATAAAAATGTATTACGTAAGTTTTATGATACTGTCAATCCATTTCTCAAAAATGCAGCTGATTGTAACTGCATTCTTTGTAATAGATCCGCAACAATGACAACCAAATGCTTTCTGTTTTGAATAACCAGGTTTTTAAAAATCTTTAAAATCATTAAGGATTCTTAGAGGCTTTATAAAGAAAAAGGATTGCAGTAATAAGAATAATGTACAGTATAGATTCTTTATATATCAGAAATGAGGTTAAATTAGCTGAAATTGTGTGACATCGTGCTAAATGGGGCATGTCACAGTGTACCCTACAAGAATGTAATGTAAGATCAAGATTTATTACATGAAAAATTGATGCTATTAAAGTAGGTAGCTCTTCCTAGCCTGTGATACCCCAAAATAACTCTGTGGATACATTTATAGGATTGCTGCAAAGACAAAAAAATGGTATCTGTGAATAAAAAAAGAAGTGAGAATTGTTAGTATTAATAAGAAGATAACAAATAAACAAATAGGTTATCAAATAAGGATCTTAAGAATCTGCTAAATATTCTATTTTATTCCAGTTTTTCATTCACTCTTCTTTCTGTGATCTTGTGTTTTGAGCTCTTATCGATGTAAAAAGCTTTCTTCTATTTGCCTGCTGCTGTCCATGGGTTACGGCACACCTTAGAACTTACCATGGAGAACATCCCACTGGAAAAGTACCCATTTCTGCTCCCTTTGAAACTAGCTGATTTCAGCAGAAATGGAACCGAGTCGTGCTACAGCTACCGGTGAACAGATACTCTTAACTTACTACACCAGCTGTAACATCCAGTGGGATATAACTCAAAGCTCCACTGACAACAGTCTGTGCAATATCTGTGTGTTATGGTGACTGCCTCCTACTTCATTATATTGTTACCCAATTTAATATCTATACTTTTTGCCTAAGAAGGAGACGAGTGTCCTTCTTCGTGCTGAGAGATACCAGTCTGCAAGCAAATTACACTTTGACTCCAAAACAAAGACTTTTTCAGTGGTGAAGACTTAGCTTGGCAGACTGTTTGGTTTATTTCCTTTCTAAATTCCTGCCTTGTCTAAGTCATCAGGTAGTGATCATCATTTAAGTGATCATAGCAGTTGTACCATCACACATTAAAACAACCTTACCTAAAACACGAAGGTAACATGAAATGCTTCTTTCACATGTTTAGGTATTAGGAAGAAAAAATAAAGCCATAGGTTTGAAAAGACTTACTAAGAAATATAATAGCAGGCTTTCAAGAAAAAGAAATCCAAGGTGCATAGTGAGAAATCTGAGTGTTACACTCCCATCCACTTTGGTACTTTTAAAGGGTTATAAAATTTCCAAAATGCTACAGATTCTTTTTCTATAAATTGCTTGGTGATAGACGTTTGCAGCTCATGCTATGCTGCACTTTTCAAGCATTCTGGCAAAGACAAATGTCACAGAGAAATCATTATTTGCTACCACAGACTTGGGGAGGTCCCTTTGGGATAACTGCAGCACCCAGAATTGCTGGCAGAGCCCTGAAGGACATCTCTATGACAGGGACAATTAATGGACAACATCATCATTTGCCTCATACAATCAGCGCTTCTCAGAAAACTGTAAAATATACTCTGCTTAAAATTATATAAATCGATGCAAATAATTATTATTTCTCCCAGCATCCCTTTTCTTGCTGTGTGTCTGAACGGCCTCTAAACCCAGTCCTTGCTTCACCAATTTCAAGGACTTCTGGCCTTGTGAAATAATAGCATGTCACATTCAGGGGCAATATCCTGTGAAAACCAGCTGGTGTATTCACTCAGATCTCAATCTATATTATTATATATTATTCATACTTTTTGACTTCCTGGTAAAGACCTATTTGTTAGCTCACACATTTTAATGAAAGTCTAAATGTGTTGACTTCATGAGCTTTACTTCTTATTTATATCAGTGTCTTAGGCTCATAATTTACTGTCAGATTTTAATCTTATCCTAGAGAGAGATCACAAAAACAAGGAAAAAAGCGGGTCTTAATGCTGTTGTAATCAAAAGAAGTCATTGACCTCTATGGAAGCACATCTTCTGGCAAAGGATAGAAGAACTTAATTCTTCAAAGTCTGGACATCTTCATTTTTTAGTGTAAAGTTTTCATGGTTCTTAGGACACAAGTTATATGAGTCTGAATGTTATGAATTAAATTAAGGCTTAAACACGTGAAAAGTCCATTTATGTGAAAAAAAAATATGGTAGACTGTGATAGAAAAAAAGCACGAAGAACGTGCTCCAGAGTTTGAGTAGTGAAACGAGGAGAACTCAGTGAAACATGCAAGAGCAGTAGCATTATTTCTGCTGAATCGTGGCAGCAGGACATTTTATGCCTTGTATTTTGAGACACTGTATAGAAAGAAGTCTGTGACCTCAATAGCCACGCTGTGCTTTTTTTCTTTGCCTTTGTTCCAGATTTACCTTTTTATTGAGTCTATTTATGGAGATGATCTACAGCAGAGCCATGCTCTTGTGCAAGAAGGTGGTATGTCATGCTGTGGTTTCTTTTAGGACCAAGATATTCTCCTGTGCAGGGGACTGTTGATAGTTCTTGCATGTCACAGATGGCAGGGAACGGATCTGAGTGGATTGCTCACTCTCCTGATGGAAAAGAACGTTTTATTTTGCATATTTGCAAGCAAGAAATTATTGGAGCCCAGAAGATAAATATCCCTTGCATTATTTCTCCCTCACTTTAAACAAAGAAACTACACAAAACTCTTCAGTTATAACTTCCTAGTTATACCTTACAAACAAATTTGTTTAAAGGATTGGGATCTCTCAGAAAGCCTTGAAAAGAGCCTCCAAAGAAGCAGAAATAGGAACTTTAAAAGAAATTTAAAAGAACTCCCATCCCATATTCAGCAATCCTAAACTAAGACATACTGGGTGGCCCTGGCTTGGACGTGTGGCTCCACTCTGTAAGTAGATCTGTCCTAGGGCTTTAAGTCAGGGAAGCAATTAGTAGTCACCGGATCTGCATGAATTTTGTGATTGGATCTCAGTGTAGAATTACAGGGATCTCTTAAATGAATGGATAGAATGAAAGTTAAAAGTAAATTAACTAAAACTGATATGAGGGGGAAAAAGAAAGATTAAAGATGATGCTTCGCTGCCAAGGCTTCTCCTGGCAATAGAAGAAAAAGTACATATTCCTTTCCTTTCTTCCTTGGTCCACAAAGGCCTTACAGCCAAAACATTGCATCTAAGCCTAGTTTCTGTTTTGGTAACTGTGTTTCACTAACCTATTATATTACTGATTAATAATTAGTAAGTTGATTTTAGAGGCCCTTTCAGGTTAATTACTTTCTTTAAAATAATGACAAAATTTCATCTAGTTGGAAGTCAATAATTATTTTTGGTATTTAAAATATGCACAGCACCAGTGAGTGTGCTGAAAAAAGCCTATCTTCATCATAGTTTAATTAAGCTACTGAGAAGTAGCTGTTTGGTATAATCCCTGATTTTTATCTCTTTTAAAAGAGTATTCTTTATTTATTAAATTATCCTTTCTTCAGTTTTGAATTTGCTGATACTAATCTGGCAATTCCTTTCATTCCCTTATTAGATTTTTTTTTTTTTTGACTCAAACATTAGTGTCTTAAAACATTCTCATGTAATTTTAATTCTCCAATGTGAAATCCCAGCTCTGTGCAAGATAATGAAAAGGTCTCATCTACTTTAGTAGGATCAAGATTTCATTCTAGCATAAAAATAACAAGCTTTGTAAATGAAGGCATGAGGAAGGTACCCGCATTTGTGACAAGCTGTCTGTCTAACTTTTATGTTTTTTAAGTGGAACGTTGTTGGCATGCACAGCATTGCTAATGGAAACTGGTGGTTTACTTTGCTTTCTAGGTTTGGTATTAGCACAGGGATCAAAGATGCAAGTAAAACCTCCTGCACCAGCTATGAAAGGCAATAGCTGGATTATTAAGTGAAAGGAGGAGGTGCCCATCTGCTTTCATCTGCGCTTGGTGGCTTTCTTTTCTCAATAAGGTATGTGCCAAATAGGGCTGTGGGCTCCCAGAGCCCAAAGAGAAGACAGTGGAGAGGAATTGACAGGGAGGTTACAGAAATAAAAGCTTTACAGAAGTCAAGCTGCCTCACTGTGTGAATGCAGAAGATAGCTCAGCTTAGGGGAATTTACAAAGCTGTAAATGATACACAGAAGGTAGACCCCAGACCATATTTATGCATTAGTCTGAATGTGTGTTACCTTGGAAGAATACTTACCATAGCAGGTTTTGAAGAAGCTGCCTAGGCATCGCTTTAGTCAACATCTGCCAGGTGTCTCCATTTGGAGATATTTGCAGGATCCAACGTGGATGGATCTACTGAAACAGTAGTAGCTGGTAGACACATAAGTGCAGCACTGGCTATGGTCTGGGCAAAGATTGACAGATTTCTATTTTGGTTGTAGGCAAAAATCTGACAGCAAGGAAGGGAAGATGAATGGGGTTGGACATGATCTCAATTCTTAAAAACTTTTAAACAAACAACAACAACTAAAAACCACAATCCCAGTAGACTATAGAGTAGGTTAAATTAACTTTTTAAATACAGAAAACTAAGAAGGAATAGTAATAGCAAGGGATTGTAAACCAACTTCTCCTTGTCCACTCCGTCCCTGCAGGCAGACCATTGTCTCAGCCAACTCAGTGCTTTCTGAAGTGCAGCAAACTGTACAAACCCTCTGTACACCTTTTTGCAGTGCCTCAGGTCCCACTGTGTCACTGGTTCCCGTTACTCTGAGCAATATCTTGGCTGCTTTCAGAGATGGAGTCTTTCTTCTCCTTGACACTCGTCTTGTAGCCCTTTTTCCTCATAACTCTAATTTCCTAAAAATCTCCTCTCTGTGTCTGTGCAATTCCTACCAAAGAACATTTTTCCCTCATCCTCCAGAGATTTATATATGGTTTTCAACTCCCTTTTTAAGGCGCATAGTGCCTACACTAAAGTATCAGAAAGAGTACAGTACAGTCTGTCATATGGCTGCTCTTGCTAAAATCCTAAAGTAAAATGGTCCTTCTACTTCTGTTGCCATGACAATGACCATTTCTACAGAAAGCCACACTGTAGTTAAGAAACGTATTATCTGGCAGTTCTAACAAAGCATCACCATCGTAACAATTTCCTTACTGAATCAAACTAACAAGCTGCCAAGCCCAATATCCCTTTTCTGACAGTGACTAGTACCAGATGCTTCAGAGAAAGATGACAAAAAACTAGTTTTAAGCAATTACTGAACAGTGTCCATAGGGGATGTTTCTAACTGCTTTTAGGCAGAGATTAGTTCGTGGCATAAGTCAAGGATTTACATTTTTTTTTTGATTACATAGCCTTCCTGTGCAGTGTAACTGCACATCTTCTCACTGGGCATATAAATGCTCATTTTTTTTAAGCATCTTCTAAAATCTTATTTCCAAAGTTGCCTGTGGCTGTGACTTAGAGTCAACAGTTTTACATTGTTTGGAAATGTGGGGTTTTTAAAGCAGTTTCTCATATATCAACTCTTTTTTAAGGCGACATTATCAGGAAGAGCAAACAGAATCCACTACAGTCACTTGTTATGTGGCATCTCTGCACCATGCCTCATTGTACTTGTTTTTCTCACAGAACTAACCAGATGACACATTTTTATGTTCACCTTGTTGTTCCCTGCTTGGATAAGCTCTAACCATGTCCTCTAAGTGCAGCTATGTCTCTCTGGAATAACATCTGATCATGATCTGAACTGTAGGCTAAGGTATACTGATCATCGTGATAATGATGTCACACCAACTGCAACATGCATTTTTAACTTACATACATAAGATAAGGGAGGTGAGGGTGTGGAAAATATGCATGCTGTGAGGAGGTAAGAAGTACAAAGGTAAGAAGGAAATACAAATGCCAACAATTACACCAGAGCATTATGGTTTTTTTAAAAAAAAAAGTAGGAGAAAGCACCTCAGTTGGTCTATCACAAAAATGTAACACTAAAACAAGCAAGAAAAGTCCACTGACTAAACATGCTTAGGAGCTCATTAGATCACACAGTTGTTTGGAGAGTAGCACAGATTATAGGCATCAAGGCAATAGACCTTGATAGTCAACTTGAGAATTCCTGTAGGAGTTTTGTCCCTTTTTGGATCCTGCCAAACTAAGGATGTCTTTTGCAAGCAGCTAACCTACTTATTTAAAGGATGAAGTGTATTTGTTTCCCTTCTGAGTTAAAGACTAGATCATTAAAGCAGTAGCAAGAATAGATCTGGGAGCACTTGAGAGAAAATAATGAAATACTTCTTGCCAGGGAGTTATCTCAAGTTTCAACTTGATATTAGATATGATGCAGTAATAACGATTTTTCTTGCTTCTAATAGAAATTGCTGTCACAGTATTAATTATCCTCTTGTACATGAAACAACAGTGTTTGAAATAAAAAGAAAGGAAATAAGAAGGCTTTGAATCAAGAATATTACTCACAAGTCAGCTGTAATTCCATTTCAAACAGAGAATAGTAAAATTTCATGTAAAGCCTAAACTCAAACTTCAGTGAATATGGTTAAAAACTAAGAAGTGAACAGATACTATGGGTTTGATATTTAGATCATGACATGAACAGAATTTTATGTATTTGCACAGCTGAGTTATGGAGCATTCACATTTTTTCAGTACTTTAAAGATGTACATTCTTGGCAAATATGAATACATTGAATTATAATTGCAATCAAATCCATATGATTAATTTAAATACACAACCATACAACAAAACCACAAAATCTGGTTTTTTTCATGATTTTAAATAAGTCCATATTTATTTTGCATACATTAAATTAGAACAAATATTTAATGAGCAAATTTCTAGGCAGCAGTACATTCTGGAACAGACAACTATAAAATAAATATGACACATACTTTATTGTAAGATGATTTACAGCTTATAACTGTTAGTATTTACCCTAAATTTAAGCTTGGATATGTAAGATGAGAAACTGAACACGACTGATAAAGAGAACAGGATGACTACAATGTCCATTTGAAAGCACAAGTTTGTAAATAAGATATTAAACATTTGGGCAATGACCGAGACCAGAGTTATTCACAAAAATACATCTGTAGACATATTTCTTGAGTCCTAATTCCATATCTTAACTGGGAGGAATATCCCCTTCCTGCTCCAAGAAGGGACCTTGGGAAAGAAAAGAAGAATGGCATTTGAACCCTTTTTTCTGGTCATTTCATAGAGGTTATGACAATCTGGTCCAACCCAAACTATCCCTTCCTGCTATTACTGGTGCTGTCCAAATTACTGAAGAGTAAAGTTCAGAAAAATGGGCAGGGTTCTATTTTCACCAAAAATAATACATTATTGTTAGGTCTGCCAAAAAGCCGAAATGATCTCTTCAATTTGCAAGAGAATAATATGCAGAAAGTGTCTAAGATACTTGAGTATGTAAAAAGAATCAAATTAAATGGAAGTGGAGGGTTCAGGGAGTCCAGATAATTTTCACAGGGCTGGTTTGAAGGGGGAAAATGGACCTAAGTGATCTTGTTGAAATCCAATTCACATTAGAGACTCAATCTCCAATCTCATTGCATAGTGCTTGTAGGAGGTGGCATATTAGCAGAGCCATGGTTAGTCAGCATTTAAAATGCTCCATAATTGAGTCTTCGCTCATTTCTTTGTAGGATTACTTGTAATTGCAGTGGGCCCCTTGGTCATCTGGTGGCGGCCTGCTACAGAGAGATCAAGCATCCAATTGAATTAAGGCAAATGTGCTCTAGCAAGGGAATTAGGAAGGAGAAATTGAACAGAAAATAGATGGAATGTTGTATTAATCGGGGGCATGACTTTTCTGTGGAGGTCACTATACTTAATTCGGATCTACTGACTAACAACATACAGAATGCATGGGGTGAATGCAATAAATTGCCGTGGGAGGTGCAATAATTGCAGGCTCTGAACAGCATGCACTGCCAGAGGGGTCTTTGCAGGGCAGAGGCCCAAACAGAGGTTAAGTTTAGGATTTACACAAAGTAGGTTCATGTGACCTTGCTGTCTGTGGCAGCAAGAGCACAGCTGTGAACCCAAATAGGTGGCTAAAGCAAAAAGAGTTCCAAAATACAAATTCATACAAATTCACTGAAAACAACAGCAGAACAACTTAAATTTTTAACTTGGCCTAGTAGGACTAGGACCACTGCACACTATGATGATTTACTCAGTTCATCAGTGAGCAATGATTATTGCTCCTACTTGCATGGCAGACCTCTGAGACTACCCCAGGTCATTCTTGTTGTTGTCAATTGAGCACTATAAGGGTCATTCTTCTTTCAGGATGACTCAATTAAAATCCTAACCTGCAACAGTCACTGATGCTGTGAATCCAAGAGGTACAAAAGCACTTTAATGAAGAATGAAAGTGTTACTCTGAGCGTCTCAATGAAATCTCATTTGTCCATTAAATTTGACCTGAAATTCTGCCTGTTTAGTCACTGCAGTATTTGTGAATACAGTTTTGCTGTGTGGTATTTTACAGGGGTCTTTCACTTTATAGAGGTAGGTTAGACACCAGTAAAAACCAGATTTTAAAAACATTCATTATTATTTTGCTATTAGTGAGAAGCTTTGCACAATTTTGGCTGACATAGCTCTATTGGACTTAAGTCAATGGATTTAAGTGGGTATCAAACTCAGTACCATCTGAGAATCGTCTTCATATTGTGGTATATAAACTTACTACTCCATTTATTTTGATTCATTAATTTTGAATTTTATTTTCATTCATTAAGTTGATATCAATTATAGCAAAAAATATTCACATGATAAATGTTTTTGTTAAATTTATTTAATGTACCCTAGAAATTTCTCAGCAACTGAGTAGCCCAACTGACAAGACTAGCTTATTTCCATGCCTTTCTGATAGAGATTCTAATTTCTCTGATCCTAATAATTCCGAATAAGCAAAGCTTTTAGACTGCTCTGCTGTATGAATCTTCCACTTACGACAGGCAGCTTGCATAGATGCTAGAGGTATTTCAGGAATCATTAATTAACAGTCTAGTTTTACATAATTTGAAATAGCATTTAAGACAAATGTAAATTGTAACCCAACTATATCCTCCTCTGTGATTTCCATTTTTATTTGATCATAACAATCAATTCATATTACTCACCTGAATCATGTATCTTGGATATGAATTTCACAAAATTTACACAAGTATTTTATAGCAAACAATCAGTCACTTCAACCAAAATAAAGTCTCTCATGAAAGAAGAAATGAACCAGTCAATTAACATGTGTGCACAGTAGGATAATTGGGAATGGGAAATGATTATTGCAAAGCTTTTTGGAGAACATAAAAAAACCCCCAACATATTACTATATTAGAACCATTCTGTTAGTAATGTGATGTCAAACCTGTGGTTACAGAGGGAAATTATTTTAGAATGGTCTAGTTTTTATAATATACGTGGATTTCACAGTGGACTGTAAACATGACATGCATAATTAGAGAAAGAGGGAAACAAATTGATAAAGTAGTGAACCATGTCACGGCTCAGTGTTAGAAGCTGTTCTCTGTCTGCAGTAAAACCTGTTTACTGCAGCTCCAGTACTGTATTAAATTTCTGTACATTTTATGCTATAGAGGTAGGCAGACTAAAGGAGTTAAGGGAGAGTTATGAAAGCCAACATGGTGAAGAAGGCAATGGCCTGTAACTATACACAAAGAAAACATTGCGGGCAATGTTAAAAGCCAAATTGTTAACACTTAAGTGGAAGCATAATTAGCATAGTCAAATATAAGTGAATAGAGATTGAAATACTATATTGAAATAAAAGGTTGAAATAGGGGTTGAATTTAAGACAAGGAAAATACAGTCTTTGCTAAAAATATTGTGCTAAAAGTCAAATGAACCTACAGAATAGTCTCCCATAAGAAATACTAGAAAACCCATAACTTCGCTGGTCACAAGGGGATGCATTTGACAATAAATGGCTGTACAGGAAGAGTGACAAATTAGATGTCCTTCTATCACTGGAGCCCCTTTTCCAGTTTCCATGAACTGAACCCCCTGAAGACATATCTCTAAAAACACAGAAGGAAATGGGAGATAGCTGAGCTCAAAGATTTGGAATATTTTTTTTCCCCCCTGCTTTTCTGTTTCTCTGTCTTTGTGCAAATATACTGCAGGATAATTAAAAATCACTGAAAGCACAGTGACTACTAATACAATTAGACTTAATAGGTCTGAATTGAAGATACATTCGGCTAAAAGAGTAGTAAGAGTTGTGGGGAGCTGATCTTGACAAATCTTTGTAGATGAGAGACTATCTTTGTAGATGTAGCCGCCTGTGCCACCTTTGGTAGTTGTGCTTATGCTCAGCAGCTCTGGGCTGACTCGCATTTGCACTGATGGCCTTAATTTTCTTTTGGCTCTTGCACTTCAATTCCCTAGACCCAAATTTAGGGCCACTCTCTACCTCACATGGGTCTCCTTGGTGACTGCTGTTCTCCTCTGAAACTTGCCTCTCCATAGCATGCACAATCTATGATCTGCTGTTACAGCTGTTACTGATGCCACTCTGGTGCTCCCCCTGCTAGTGACATCTCTGAGGGCCAAGGGATTTGTTGCAGGCTTAGCTTTCTGGGAGAAGCCAGGTGCAGGAGGGGATGAAGGTTCCAAAATAATTGCTAATGTCTCATCAGGCAGAGATACAGCTGCAGTTTGTCCAGTCTGTTTAGCCTGGAATGATTATTTTGCGGGGAAATTAAATGGGCAAAAAACAATGTATGAAAATGACTCTCCTCTAGTGCTTTGTCTTGATGTCTGCTTCAACAGCTCGCACACAAACTTGAAGATGATTGCCCAATGCCTGAAGAATTAATTAGCTTCTGGACTGTGTCTATTTTTTTGCGGAGAATCATATTGAGATAGCAAAATTCATCATTAAGGTTATCATAATAAAGTGGTGAATTCTTAAAAGTTGTTTTCCTCTACACTGCTGTGACAATCATGGAAGTTGTTGCTAAACTTGAAATAATGTTCCTTCAAAACATGGGTTCACAGGTCTACTGCCCACTCCTGGGAACTATAACTGTAAACAGAAAAATATATTATTTCCTTATAGCGTAAATCTTGTGAGCATTCACAGCCATGTCATGGACTGTGAATACATAAGCTATACTGGTTTCATGGAAGTTGTTCTTTCAAAAAAATAGCAATTTTGCTTTCAACTTGGTCAGGTTCAGATACTGCAAAAGCCCTGGCAATAGGGGATAAATGTTTATATCACGGGCAGTGCTCCAAATTCACTGCTGCTCTTGGTCATTTACTTGGACAAAACTGGGTAAAGCTCTTGAAGCAAGCACTCATTTCCTGCAAGGCAGCTGTGGAGCCTGCATTCAGATAATTAACTATAAATGGAGGATTTTGTATAATTTCCTGGACTTCATTGCATTAAATTTCCTCTAATTATTATAGCATCCTCTGTGCTTCATAACTTCTTTGATGTCCTCATGAAAGTTTTCTAACAGGAGTCTTCTCTGATGTCACCATGAAATTGTTCTAATAGATGTGGGCTAAGTCAGGACAGCTGGATAGCCATGGACTTGCATATCCCAAGAGAAAAAATAGTTTGGAAGGCCTTTACCAAAGCCTGTGTTCCCCATCACTTAACAAATAACTCTTTTGCACATCCTTCTGCTTTTATATATCACTGTTTTTTGTGGTATCCTAAATTAATTCCTCCTTTCTGTTATGTTTTGCTTAAGTATTGATTCCCTCATCTCTTGTTCTAATTGCAGACTCTTAACTAAGAGTTTGTTAGATTGCCTCTCTAAGGCCCTGTGTTATGTGAAAGCTGCAGCTGCATATGGCCCCTCTTTGCAGGGCTGCTGACACGAACACAACAGCTGGTCAAAGAGATGAAAGTTCAGTATGTCCAGAAGAGCTTGTATTAGGAAGAGCTAGTAATTTGTTATACTCATTCCTTCAGGAGAGACAAAAAATGTCTTGGCATAGTTCTTTTTTAGCCTACAGTGAGGGTATGAGCAGTAGGAAAACCCAAGCTCACAGGCATTTTATGTACTGCAATGGAAAGCATGACTGCAAAGTAGCGTCAACATTCTCCACCTGAATTCCAAATAATGTCAGGATATATTTGGTTCCAAAATAGGATAATCACGGTTCTCATGGTATCATCCGAGAAAAGATACAGTACTACATTCATTTTCACCAGGAAAACAATTCAGCAATACAAACTTAAGATAGGGGTCATTCTTCCCCTTAAATCTTCTCCTTTAGAAGCAAGTAGCAAGAAAAAAAGCTTGAAGGTTCCTTCTCCTAACCAGAAGATAAAAATGAAGAAAGGCCTTCTTGAGCTTGAGAACTTTAAAGAAATAAAGAAGAGATCTGTTTCCATCTCCTCCAGGAATGCAAGGTGGAATTCAAATTATTCAATTGAAACAAAAATAATCAAAAGAGGTTCTGTTAGAAGAATTTTCCCAGCAAACCAGTGAGAAAGTGGATGTTCCCACATTCTTGTTTGCATCCTTGCTCAGATAAATTTTGCACTCTCGTCCTCTGTTCCCACTGTCTGATTGACATACGCCATAGGTAGCAGAGGTAGAGGAGCCCTAGTTGCCCACCTGGCAGTAGTTGGGAGAAAATGGGACAACTTGATTTGCTTCCAGGGTTGTCTGAGGTGTCCATCACTCCTAAGTATTTTCCTTCAGAATACATCTGATTAGGTCCTTGTAATCATTCCTTAGAGAAGTTCTTAGTGAAATCCTGTTCTTCACACATGTTGGCAAAATTAAGCCACACTCAAGAGTCTTTAAAAATCTTCCTCTGGTGACTCATGTAAACGTATTTTAAAATCTCACTCTAAAGAGATCTCACTAAAGTCTGCCCTAACAGAGAGGTATTTGCACATGGGGCTGTTTCACCCAGCACGCTACAGGAGTACAAAATAAACTACACGCATGAACTCTTCTGAAAATGATGAGTAGCAAACTAACAAAAAAATACTATTAGCACATTTTCTATGAACTATTTCCAGCAGTAAGGAAGTAAACTCTGCCTGGCTTTAGCTGAGAGCTAAAAAAGGAAAAGTTTTGTAAACATTCATTTACAGGATTTTTCCTTACCTCAGTGATGAGTTTGATGTTGCTGTTCCTCACATCTTAGTATACTACTGAATGGGGCAGTAATCTTTTCCAAAGCACATTAATAAAATCTGTTGAAGATACATAAGCAACAGGACACACAAACCTGTATCTCCTGCAGATAATATAAGGCATGTTTTAAAAACTAACTGGGAAGCAGATGCTGCTACTTTGTAGTTTGTCTTAAAAGTTTAATGAAAGCCTAACATTTGAAGTTAATACCTTTCCAGATAGACTACTTTTCTACAAAAAGACTGTCAGTGTTTCCAAAGAAGGTTCTACATGGCATAGTCCAAACTCTGTACACACCTCCCCCCATTTAAGAAGGATGTTGGTGCAGTACGTTGCCTACACCAAAATAAAAGTAGCCTAACAAACAGTCGGAATGCTTATATTCTTTGCAGAGTAGTTAAATCTGTGACATTTGACATATGCAGTACAGATAGAATTCACAGGATTGTACTTGTAGGGAGCACCCGTTTTCCTCCTTCTTTTATTAGGTAAGCTTTTTTTTTTTTAATAGCAAATTAGTAGCTGACATTTTTCTTCCCTAACATTTCTTAAGCTGATTAATTCTGAGAACTAATTCCAGTAAAAGTATCAAACCAGGCTACATTAAGTGATGAGGATTACACTAATTCTTCTGCAGCATCTCGATAAACAATCTTTCAGTGACAGATGAGAGGAATTTAATTTCTACCAACTCTGGCCTGAATTCCTTCGGAATTTTATGACCTACTGAAAAAGGTCTTGAATGCAGATATATTAAGCTGACTTCAGTGACTGAAGCAATCAAAATAACTTCTACCTGAGTACCAACTGCAAATCTGCAAGCAGTAGTTTGTGCATTGGTGGTATGATATGCACAAACAATAATAGATCTGTTGGGATACTTTAGAGGAATCTTGATACTCCTTTCTCATGGATGTGGTCTCCAGTACCATTCTCAAAGTGTTTAGCATCTCACAGGATCTGCATCTTTGTTAGGCCATGATTCATGCTGAACTCCATCTAACTGGAGATGGACATGGACATGGAACAAGTTTCATGCAGCAGGAAATAATGATTTTTTTCAACAGACAGGCAAGGCTGAGCAAGGCCATCTCAGTCAACATAAACCCTTTTAACTTGATTTTTTTTTTTTTGGTAACAAAAATACTGCACTCCAGTTATGATCAATTATCCATCTGGAAAAAGGATAGCAAAAAAATCATACCAGCTAATCCGGCTCCATACATTTCAGTATGATTATAACAATAAAGTAGCATATAATATGAATGTGTTTCATTTCTCTGTAACACATACAAGTCTTATTACTTTCACTGATATATCTTCGAGTATTTCTGTGCCCTGTAAAATCCACTATATATATTATGTGTTCATACGCAGAAGATTCTTCATAGTGGTGGGCTACGCGATGTATGCATGTTTAGCTTCTACAGTCCAGTGCATTAAAATACATTTTTCTCCATGACTAATATATGCACGAGGCATTTCAGACTAACCTTGCTAATCTTCTTATCCATTGTCATTCCTAATAGGCAGATCTTCAAATCCTTTGGAAGGACAATATCAAACATTTTGTCTATTATACGAGCCATTTTATTTGAAATTGAGTTGTCTGGAGATGTTTCTCTTTTCAGGAATAAAACCTGAGAATCCTGATATGTATTTTGCTACTGAGAATAGCACAATAATGAAAAACGCAGATGAAGGATATGGCTAGAGATAATAAATTAAAGAGTAGAAGAGTGTATACATACACATTTCAGCTAAGGAGCCAAGCCATAACACTGTGCTACCACTAACTGATTTCTCACCACAAAAGAAAAAAGAAATTAAAAATTAGTTGTTAGGAAATTCATCTAAATAGCTAGTTGCGTGTAATCCTTCATTGCTTGCTCATATTGCTTGTCCAATCAATCTTGTATCTTTTAATATTTATATTACAAAATTGGTTAAATACATTAGCTGTTATGGAGTGAGTTTTTGTACTCTGTAATGGAATACGAACGGCTGTACTTCCACTTGCAAAGTTACTTGTAGTCTTCATTGCCTTGTACTCTCAGTTCTAATTCTGAATGTACTCAGGCCATTTCTTTCATTTGTTTCAAGCCTGAATCATAATTTCATACCTTTTCCTTCTCCTCTCCTCTCCTCAGTTGTCTGGAGTGTCTTTTCTAGAGGAATTATGGCATTACTTAAATGTATTAAAATACATTACTGAATTACCTTTATGATAATTATTATGAAAATACATAGGCTGAGAATAACAAAGTTCACGCTGACTTCAGAAGGCCGTCAGGATTTGACAAAGCTAGATCACTCCTACAAACTATCTATTAAATGAAAACTATTTCTATAGCTAATATTATTTTTTTTCATTTATGTCATCTACTCTGTGAAGCAGTTACCATAGCTGCTTATATAATGAGCACAAAAGAGTCTTGCATTCAAACTAGGGCTTAAATAAATGCAATCCTGCATGAAATCTCAGCTATGACACAGTATAAAAAGTCAATGACATTAAAGCAGAGCTGGAGACTCCTCTCTTTTGCAATTATTGCTGAACCAGAGGTTTTGCACAATGGGTTTTATCTAAATTAACTTTGTTTCACACTCAATTTGTTGTGCATAGTTTACCCTGCCTTTCATGCCAATTAACTTTCCAGAAATGCTTGGTGTGCAAAATAAGGACGATCTAAATGAATTAAATAGGAACTTGATTGTAAAATGTGATAATAGCTGGTTTTCAGTTTACATAGCTGTCTCCATTAATGTGTATGAGTTTTCATAAGTTGTATTTATTATGTATTCACCTCAAAACCATCTGGGAAGTCAAAGTAGGTATCTACTTCAATAGCCTAAAGTCTTTTTTCTTATACTAAAGAGGAAAAAATATAAGCCTGGTAAGCCAGAGAAGATGCTAAACATATCACTTTGAGAAGTTGCACGATGTCAACTGGGAACAAAATCTCTTGTGATAGTCAATTGTCTTGCCTGGTTGTTATTAGTAAATGCCAATTAGCAGAATGTCCATTCTCTTTAGGTGCATTATGAACACAATTGAGTATCATTAACTTGCTATGACTGTAATAACCACAGAGGCAAACAGATACATTTTTCAAATGCCGACCTAAATATTAGTAGGCATTTTCAACTGGTCAGAACACCAGTATAGCAGCCAGAAATAATGGAGGTTTATATCTGGCTCCTCTGTAGATTTCATCTGGTCATTTTTGAAATTCCCCACCATTAATACAGGGAACATATATATACTCTTTT
>JAAGNO010000576.1:0-52622 GCA_033439905.1 Ceryle rudis | reverse complement strand
AGGAATAGTTGCTGCCATTTGCACTTGAGAAGGAAAGTTAAAATTATGGCAAACCTTGTGTGTAGGGCTGCAGCATCGAAATGATGGTGCCTGCTGCTATTTTTTTTTTTTTTTTTTTTTTTTCCCCCACCGGAATTTTTTTATTTTTTATGGTTTTTAATTTTTGTGGGTGGAAATTTTTTTACATAGCTCTTGAGAAAGTGGAAAACTGTCTGCAGAAATATTGAATACATTTATGTGAATCTCTGATCTTTATGCACAGTTTATGATTACTATGAATTTAGCTGACCTGGAATTGCAGTATTTATCCAGGTAAGAGCTCTTTGCATGCATTTATATATGAATATCATTCACTCTCCTAAGCACTGTTCTTATTGTCTGCACCTACAAAGCAAGACTGTTACACCCAATGTGAGCATCACCCTTGAGATCCTATAAATTAGCTGTGAATCACCAGGTTGGGGTGAGCCCCCTCCATTTGTCCGTTTGTCTTGAGCTCTAATAGTACAGACAGCTCAGGAGCAGTATGAATTCCTCCCTGTGAGAAAGCGAAGTCTGCTGTCCTGTGAAAAAAGTACTAACCTTCTGGTCTTGAGAATACAGATTTCCAAGATCAGTTATCAGTCATCTGTTGCAGTAGTTATTTGCTAGCATTTTGCATGCCTTTAAAGAAGTTGATCTCATAATGTTAATGTATTTTATGATGTTAACAAGAGGATGTTGCTTTGTTCAAATGACAAAGCTAAGATATTCTCTCACTATTCCTATGCGATGAGAACGTATGTACTGTACTGGTGATGAACGCGGTAGAGGGAAACATAAAAACACAGAATGAGGTAGACAGATGCTTTTTTCATAGTCCATATCGTAACCAGTCTCGAACACTAGTAAGCAACAGGAAAACTTGGCAGTTGTTGAAATGAGGAGATGCCAGAAATAATGGTTTTGTCTCCTTTCAAAAAATGGAATGCAGCACTCTAAATTCACCTGGGTTCTGAAATGCACCATCTGTGAATATAACCTGCAGAGAGATCTGAAGTATGTATTGATAAGCGATTATGTGGTACATAAAGTGTGTGTGTAATACAGAGCATGAAGACTTTGTCTATTCATCAGTTGTAGAGCACTCTAAGAATTGTCTCTCCTGGCCACTTCTGGACCTCAAAACTCTGGAAGATAGCCATTGTGAACATCCATTCTAAAAGATTGTGACTACAAAATGAAAATGAGCTGTCTTAACCTTCTCTGGAAATTCTTCAAGAGAAGTTTTAAATGCTCTGTGGAGAGGTATCCCACATTTTCCCTGGAGCCAGAAAATTACTTCAGTGTGAATTAGAAGTGCGGGGAAAAACTACGGCATCTCCCTTGCTACTGCAGCTGAGGCTGCATCATCCGGGCTACATCTGCCTGGGATGATTTCTGAGAGATGTGGCAAATTGTCTAAAAATCTAGTGAAATGTTACGTAAATGTAGGAAAGCTTGTGTTAACATTCTTGGAAAATAAGCCCACTTTTCACTTCATCCAAAAGGAAACAACTGTGTGAAGCACTTCACAATGCAACTTGGAAACTGAGAAGGGCCATTTTCTAATGAACCCAGAGAAGCCTCTGTACAATTTCTCATGACTCGGAGGGGTGCCCAGCATGATGTATTCACTCAGGTATCTACACTCTTGTGAAGAAGACTTGATAGAGTGTAATATGTTTGCCTGGAGGCATGGCTCATATCACTACTAATTTTGCAGACCGAGGGACCAAGGAGTGATTAGAGAAGCAGGGGCATCATTAGAAGGTGGCACAGTTTCATTTTCTCATAAATTTCAGATGCGATCGGGTTGTTTATGGAGGAGAGAGGAGTGAATGCTTTCTGCATTATTAACATTCTGAATTATGTTTTGAATCTTAGTGCATACCACCTTCCTCCAGACAAATGACTACAGCTAAGCACTAGCATCAACCACTCTGAGATAAACAAAGTAACTGGTTATGTTCACTTTCAGCAGAAGCAGGGGTTTATCAGTGCTCCTTTAAGGATTTGCTGAAACAAAAGTGTATCTCATTTGCAGCCACAGTAATCAGCTTACCTTTAATCTTTTGTTTTCTTTATTAGTAAGAAAGATTTATTCGCTTTGAGCTCTCTAAGACCAGAGCTACCACAGATCATCCAAAAGCATTAATCTTTGTTCCCTACAACCCAATTTCTGGAAACTGGAGGTAGAGCAAAGAGATTTTCAAGCACTTCCAGAAAGTCAAGTGAAGAGATTTCTTTACACATTCTGGAGCTGTTGTCACTGAGTTAAGGTGTGAGCAGAAGTATTTTTCTCCCAGCAAGCTGCAGAATTTCAGTTCAAGAATAGTTTTGAAGTTAGTCTTCATTGATTCAGATTTAAAAAAAACCAAAAATCCAAAAACCATCTCCAAAAAATTAGTTGCCAAGTTGCTGTTCTTTATTTAAACATCTCCTCCCAGACTTCTAAACACCAAGCAAGGATTAAAATGGCCAATCAGCAGTCATTCATCATGTTGATGAGTGTCAGTTTTTGGCAACACTGGTGGAATTGCGGCTTAAGCTTCAAACTGAACCAAACCAGATACTAGCGACACAGTTGATATGTTATAAACCTTAATTAATCTTATAAATTTCTTGCTTGCTCTAGTTGGAATGATAATTAATGTAGCTATGATTAATAATGGGATGGCTAATTGCTATTTTTCCTCACTTCTCTATAAATGTGTGTCCTTTCTTTTATTTAAAGACAGGATTTTCTGTAACTTGTATTGCACATTTCTGAAGCCCTGATTTATTCCTTCCCCCAAGTAGCTTATTACAAATGTATGACAAAGCAGTAATTACTGTCAGAGCTGGGAAAAGTGTGTCACATGTTCCAAAGTATTACTTAAATCTATTACTGAATGTGTCAACTTAGTAGGTGCAAATGGGAAATTTCAGGAAGAGACGAAAATAATGTCAATACAAATGACAAAAAAAAAAAGAAATTATGAATACTGTAGAAGAGTCCGAGACCAGGGCATGCGAGAAGAGTAATAATCTTTACAATAAGGCTAGGTTAGCTACCAGAAGACAATAATTAATTTCAGTTGTCTTAAACAAAAACATC
Source organism: Ceryle rudis (assembly GCA_033439905.1). Classification (NCBI taxonomy): domain Eukaryota; kingdom Metazoa; phylum Chordata; class Aves; order Coraciiformes; family Cerylidae; genus Ceryle; species Ceryle rudis. The sequence continues at coordinate 49,504 of JAAGNO010000576.1, read as the reverse complement.
TGAGCATCACAAATTTACTACAGCAGTAAACTAAGCAGAAAGCCACCTGCTACTTGTCTTGTGTTAATTCTTCCAGTGAAGAACTTAACAGAAGCTTTAGAGGCTTAGAATCAGCTGAAAGGAACAAAGAAATCACTATGATTATTTTCTTTTCTGGTGTGGTAAGTGTATTTCTGTCCCTTAGGAATGGTGTTGGATTAGTAAAGCTGATTGGTGCACTCTGAGTTTTTATCTTTCAGTATAAACATGTTGAATATTGATAAGCTGTGCTTCTTGTTCTGTTGAGATATGATTAAGTTCTTTACTCCAAGGGTAGTGAGACAGTGGAATGGTTTGCTCAGGGAAGCTGTGGATGCTGTATCACTGGATGTGTTCAAGACCAAGTTAGACAGGGCTTTGAGCAATGTGGTCTAGTGGGAGGTGTCCCTGCCCAAGGTAGGGGGGTTGGAACTAGATGATCTTTAAGGTTACTTCCAACCCACACCATTCTGTGATTCTGTGGTCTAATGGATCTTCTTAAACATCCATGTTTGGTTTTTTTGGTTTTGTTGGAAGTAAAACTAATGCCTTTGATCTTTTCCAGATCACTTTGTTGTTTAGCTTCTTGGATTATGGAGCTATCTGAAAATCAGATGACACTGTGGACTCTCCCCACACTATGGTTTATTATTATGAGGGAAAAGCATTAACTTCATTTTGATGGTGTCAAAGCTTCATCATATAATGCTGTTCCTGAATATGATTATAGTAGGAATATATTTTAGCTTACAAGTTCTGGTAGTTGTCTTTCATCATTCACTAGTGACAACAGTTGGCCGGTTCCACAGATGTTATCCATGTCCTTTAAAGCAATAGAATGAAATGAAAGGGGATCTCAGGATGGTTCAATAGTTCTGAGCCTTTCTTCTAATTGATTCCTAAAATGTTCTTCATTCTCTCAAGATAGAATTATGCATTTTCTAAAATTTTTAAGTGTTCTTTTTGAGACAGTTATTCTTCATGAAACTCCTATATACAGTTTATTGTGTAAATGTCCATTTAACTTTTTTCACAAGATCTGATATGGTTTTCCTGGCAAGAACTTAAACTAATTTTAAGAAACTTCTTTTATCTTAGCAAGAATTTTTCTTTTACTGGGAAAGACCTGATGGTTCCAGTCAGTTTGGCAGCCAGGCTATGGTGGACAATCATCATACCAGGTTTTATTCTCTGCATGTTTTGACCTAACACTGCTTGGAAGGAAAACTTTGGGGTCTAGAAGCTGTGTGTGTGTGTGTGACTTGCCTAAGTTATTATATTAATGTTATTCAGGTTAGAATCAATGTTTTAATATGCAATTAAAGTGAATATTTGTGTCATTGCAATTCACATTTGCCAAATTACTTTTAAAACAAAAACCTTGTCAGTTTGTCAGTATGGAAGATGAGTTATCACTTTTTTCATTTATAATACAATAGTGACTCTAGATGTAGTGGCCTTATTCCAACACAGCCAATCATTTTCTGTTTTCAAATTTAATGTGTGTTTTCCCATGAGTGTGATGTTGTTTTGGTTGGGCTTTTTTTGGTTTTTTTTTTTGGGTTGTTGTTTTTCCTGGATTGTTTTGGTCGGGTTTTTTTTTGTTTTCTGGGTTTTTTTAATATCCTCTAAGCTGTTGACTAGTGTTCTTCTGTGCTATGGAATAAGTAATGTGTTTTAGAGGGCTACATTTCAGCTATAGAAATTTGACCTGTTAAACACCCACCAAAAAAAAAAGGTATCATTAAAAGCTCACTGTTCCCTGCTCTAGGTAGCTGCAGTAACCATGGTGCTGTTGTACACATAGCACTAAAGGTACAGTACAACAGTCCCCATGGAATGGCAAATCTTGAATTTTAATGATTTCTTCTTTATTTAGGTTGTAAAGTGCTTTGGGATAGGTATCCTTCAAGATGAAAGGTAGTACAGAAATATAAGCTATTGCTGTTATGCTTCAAATTAATCACTTGCTTTCCTCTCCAGAGTGGTGCAGAAAAACATCTTAACATCTATTTTACTTGCAGCCTTAAAAAAAAAAAAAGGAAACCTTCTCATAAAAGAGAATAAAGCAAAGGCGGGGGGGGGGAGGGAAGCTTCAAATCTGAGAGAAAAGAAGTCAGTTTCATGTTGAGATAGATATATATATATAGCTTTCATACTTCATTTCTTGAAATTGATATTCATCTGAAGAAAGGGGAATGAGTTATGGAAACACAATCAAGTCCTTGGTTATTAAATATCTGCTAGGAACTGATTCTGATGGAGTAATGTCTGTGAGCCCCTAAAGTGAGAGAACTGAAGAGAGAAACCCTACCGCCCACTTAGCAGCTCTTTCAAAGCAGCAGTGTTATCATAATGCATAGTAATTATGGTAATCAAGATGGAGACCCTTCCTTAATTAAACTTCGCTGCAGTGTGTGAGGAGCAATAAATTTATACCAATTCAAAGTAGAAATTATTTAAAACTAGGCCGGATAGCATATTCATGCAAGGGACAATAAAATTTATGTACATGGGCACAGTGATAATTAACACTTGTAAATCACTCAAAGGGGACTCTATTTCAAATATGCACTGGCACACACATAAGGTTACAGGTATGAATCTGTGGCTAATGGGATGTAAAGCAGCCTTTGTTGATTTGATTTGTCTCAAAAAACCCGAAAAAACAAACCCCCACACAAAACAAAAGCAAAAAAAACCCACACAAAAACCACACAAACAAAAAAAAACCCTAAATCCACAGAAACTAGAGAGTTAACACTGAGGCAGTGACATCACATTCTTTCAGAAGATACAGTGATAATAGCACAGAATAAGCAAGAAATAGCCCAAATCCTCAAGAAAATAATTTTTCATCCCATTGAATTTATAGTCCGAATATGTGTAGGTGCAAATGACACTTCATTGCTTCTTGTGCCCTTCAAGAAAAGGTTTGCTGTTCTGAGGACTTTGCCAGCAAAATTGTAACTGGAGAGACTAGCCATGTAATCATGGTATAATTTATTACAGTTCCCCTAGAGGGGGGGGGAAAATGGTAGCTTCATAAGGGCTTTATCAAATCTATAAATGCCTCTGCTCTTCGGTTTTAGCCACAGAGCTAAATCAACGTTGGCTTGGATTTATTTATTTATTTTCTGGGCTCCTAAGTGACAAATCTCTATGTAGAAAATTTTAAGAATAAAATGACTGCTTCTGAGCATGATGGAGAAGGATTTCAGACACCTGTTGTAATCTCTTTGTTGCTAGTATATACTTCATGTAGGCAGTGGTCAAATGTAATGAATGGCACGTGAAGCCAGAAAACAGAAGAATGATTTTTTTTTTTCCCACCCAAATATATGTAAAGGTACAATTATAGACTAAGTCTTTGATGTGCCTCTCAGGCCTTGAATTCCCGAAATCAACCTGTTCTCAGCTCCTGTGTTCTTAGAGGCAATGTTGAGACATAGCCTGTTCAGACAGGGCAACAATAGAGATCAGAAATTACTTTGAATCCAGTTTTGGAAAAACCTTTAAAATTTTTTTTTAAAAAATCTTTTGAAGGTCCAGAATGCAGATGAACTAGATGTTTTTGTATGTGAAATAGTGCTTTGGGATGTTTCTGATAAGCTACCAGAATTTCATTCTGAGGATTAGAACAGTATTTACAAGCTGAAGGTCTAGCTAGTGGTTTTCAACAAGATATATCTGGTAGGCAAGCACCCCTCCTGGTGAAAGTTGTCTATATGGCTGCTGCAGACACAAAACAGACTATAGCCCTGTGTCCAGTATTTTGCTTTTCCCTTAGAGCAAAGAGCCCCATATACTGTGCATTCTGCACAGGTAGGATAATCTACTCACAGATTCATAGAATGGTTTGGGTTGGAAGGGACCTTAAAGATCATCTAGTCCAACCCTGCTCCCCTGAGACAGGGACACCTGCCCCATCTAGCCTGACTTTGAACACTTCCAGTGATGGGGCATCCACAACTTCTCTGGGTAGCCTGTTCCAGTGTCTCACCATGGTCATCGTAAAAAAAAAAAAAAAAAAAAAAAAAAAAAAATTCTTCCTTATGTCCAACTTAAATATACCCTCTTTCAGTTTCAAACCATTGCCCTTATCCTGTCACTACAGGCCTTGGTAAAACATCTTTCTCCATCTTTCTTACAAGCCTTTGCTTTATATTCAAAGGACACATGGTGTACCCAAAGCCTTCTCTACTCCAGGCTAAACAACCCCAACAATCTTAGCCTTTCTTCATAGGAGAGGTGTTCCAACCCTCTGATCATTTTTGTGGCCCTCTTCTCAAGCCAGTCTAACAGCTCCGTGTCTGTATTGTGATGAGAACACAGTAATGCATGATTGTAGACTTGATTGTGGTGGAGAAGATCTAGTGTTACTCTTTCCATTCCCCTACTTAACTCCTGGGGGGGGGTTGTGTGTGTGTTTTCTTGCTACCCAGTCAGCTGAGAAGATATTATCACCTCAGTCATCACATCTGGAAGCCTGCGTGGGAACTGGTGTTTGCATAGGAAGGGAGTGTAAGCAGCAGTCTGAAGAGCTTCCATACTGTCTTAACTGATAACTGTAAAAGAGTGACTGTGATTTTTAGATAACTTCTTTGACTGATTCAAGACCAGTGGGTCTAATTACAGTCATTATAGGAGCGTGGAGGCTAATCTATACCACATACTCCATTACAGCACCCACTGATAATTCTGGGAGTCTTGAATTGGTGGGGTGCAGGAAAATGAGACCTCTCCCTAGGCCTGTTCTTCTGTCCTCTGGGTCTTGTAACATAAGTATGTTTTATATATATATGTGATGTAAAAATATATGTTGCTGATATATAAGCAGCTTTAGAGACTTTCAGTCATCTGAGGTTTTCCTCTGTGAGGAAGGTTCCATCAGCAGGTGGCCTTCATGGTGTCCTGATGGACAGATTGACTTTGAGTATATCTAAGATACAGTTCTAAAAATGTGAGTTGATGATTCAGTGATGACTTACACAGACTGAATGGAAAAAAAAAAAAAAGAAAAAATATTCATAAAGGCAAATACATCAATGGAAACCAATTGACTACATTTAAATCAGTCCCATCCTGACACATAAGTTTTGTGCCAGAATCAGAATTTCTGCCTGGTTTTCTAAATGGACTTTGAACACTCCCATACTGGACTCCATTTGGATCACACTCCTTTAATGGCTGCTTTGAGCAGGCACTTTCAGAGTGTATATAGAACGCAAGGATTCACCAAAGTCACCAGTTCAGCATAAACTCTCGCCTTACTGTGATTTTTCAAGCACTTTACCAGTTATTAATGTCATCTTCATCCCTCCTTGAGAGTTTAAACATGTTAATAAATATGTTATTTACTATAGTAAAGCTAGAGCCTGCTGTTAAATTAATAGAGCAACTCAACCAAGAATCCCAAAAAAGCTCTTTATTCCTGCTCTCTGTGCAACTCGGCTCCAGTTAGTGTGGGTTTGGCCATCTGAATTCCATGCTGTTCCATGGACACTGCATAAGTGGTGTCCAGTTATAGGTGGTTATTTTATTAAAGTTAATTTGATCCCTCCATTCAATCATTTAAAGCAGCAGTTGGTAACTGAATCTATGTTTATTTTATGCTTTGTTTTATTCATTTTTAAAGAATTACTTTTCATTTCTTTCTACAAATGTGAGATGCGTCAGTGTGTCTTTAGTACTTTATCCTAAAGATATAATCTGTAGTACCTTATTGTAAAGCTAAATCCTTTCTTTAGTGCTAAGCAAGTCTAAAATTGGGTTTTCCTAGATCTGGGAAGGCATTGAAGACCTATATACGCTTTCTCCAAAACTGCACTTAAACCTGAAGATTTTTTGAACTTAAGCTGGAATATTTTTTAAAATCCCGTATCTAATTTTCTGTGCTACCTCTGTTGCTATTTTTATTTTGCATCTGATGAAAAGAGGTAAAAGACACACCAGTCAGTGTGAACATCTAAATACAGACTCAAGTATGAATGGCTAAGCAAATTTATTCTCAGAAGTCCTTAGTGTTGTCTCTGAAGTGACTTTTCATGACTGCAGCCTTCTGGGTTAAATGCTGAGGCAGTGTAAACTGATGTACTGTCTTTGGCTCTACTGGAGTCAAACTGAATTAGATGGGCTTGGTATCTGAATGCCCGTCACAGTTTACCGAACCAGATTCTTTGTGCTAAAAAATTGCCTTTTTATTTTCAGACTTTATTCCCAAATAAAGATGTCATGTCTAGCAAGAAATCTCAATTATTGTGCTGGAGACTTTGTATGTCTCGGGTATCTCCTGTCTTGCTGGGCTTGGCTGATGCCTTGTTAAACAGTGCGTGAAACTGGTTGGACAAGTGAACACAGTGAGCACAGGGGAGAACTTTCATTTGTCAGATGGTCACAGCTTGCTTGCTTTCTAACATAATAAACGCCACACTTCCTAGACTAGCTTCCTCAGAGAATGGCACGTACAAAATCCTTTAAACATTTGGAACCTAAAGGAAGAAAAATAAAGCATTTATTTAGTATTAAAAATGATGGGCCCAGTAGAGTTACTCCCAAGGATTTGAATCTCCATCTGCTAGCTGAAAAATTAAACTGGATCTAATAATGTTAGTGCATGGGTGCATAGTCAAAGTGTATTTGCACTATTCTGTTCTTTCAGTGTACTTTGATTTCATGTGGCACTTAGTAGAATTCATCAGCTGAAACTCAGAGCAAGGAGGGAGGGTAGTGGACCAGCTTTTAGAATTTAGATTGATTGCAAAGGTGAGTTTTAGGTCCATTTCCACAGACATGATCCACATCTGCTTCTGTAATGCATATCTTAGAAACCAAGCTATAAATCCTGTAAAGTACAAAAAAGCTAGTGAAACTTATTTATTGTGATTTCCAGTGCGAAACCAGAGTCTGTTTAACAGGACAAAGTAGAAGCAACTTGGACTTTTAGTGTTGGATAGATCCCTAAGAAGTGCATCAGGTTTAGTTTTACGATTCACCGTAAGAATTCTGGTTTTGACAGCTTAGCCTGGCCTAAGCAGCGCTCTTGATGTGGTTACCTGTCATTTACAAATAGCAAGTCTCTACTGATTTCCTCAGCAGATGTCAGCCACACGGCCCATCAATCACAGTTGGGTAGACAACCTGCTCAGATAGAAAAAGAACAGAGCAAAAGAAAGCAGTTCTAATTCTCCAACCAGCACCTGTCTCACGTGAAATTGGTCACTGTTAAATACTAATTCCTGTGAAGCACCTTCTCCCTGTCCCCAGCCACCACCACCAGCGCTTGTAGCGTAGGTCTCAAGTACTGGCCATGTTGAAGGTACAGTGCACATTTTCAGGCACCTACCAATGAGCTATAGAAGGCAGACGGATGGGAATGCATTGATCTCTTTTTACCTTGTTAAAATCACAGCACCTAGCAGACTGGCTTCATAATCCGCTCCCTGCTACTATCCCTTATCTCATTTTCTAAAGGAGGCGGGTGTGTTCTGTTGTGTGAACTCTTATCTCCCGCTGTGACCCCTGTCGTGGGATAATTGCTTGTTGCTGTGTGAGCATTACAAATCCGATTGCATAGATGGAGCTCAGCTCTTCCTGCAAGGGAAGTACTGGTCTCTGTTCTTGTAGCCTAAGGAGTGCATCAGCTTTTTAGTAAGATAGACAACAAAATATGAAGCTGTTCTTATTTTTTCAAGGAGAACATAATGATTTTACTTAACGCCTAATAATGACATTATTTTATCTCACTTTCTGCACTTACTCAAACTAGTAATTATTGCTCGTATTAAAGAACCAAACTAACTATAAAGGGTGAGTTAGAGCTACCAAGCCCTAAAGAATGAGAAGGCTGTATCTTCAGTAGACATAGGGAGACAGACCTTTCTTGCTTTATGAAACTGATCATAATTCAATAGTTTATCTATTTCTAAAAACTATTTTAGAAGAATGAACTGGAGTGGAATAGCTGGATGTCACTTTTATCCATCGTCATAAATCCAGCAACTTCTTACAATCACCTGAGACAAGAATATTTTAAATACATTTTGAGAAGAATATTAATTTGTGATGAGCTATCAGTGGTTTATTATTCCTTACTTGTATTTCTCATTGTTTGTTCCTTAGCCTCTCCTTTCAGAAGTTCTATTTATTTGAAGACAGATCAAAAATGGTATTTTGTGGGTTAATGGCCTGTCTGCTAATTCAAATGATGAAATGCAAGAGCCTGGCAAACTGAAAATTACTTATCCAGTGCAGAAACAGAGTTAATTTATGAACAGAGAGTAACGGATAAACCCCATCAGATAATTTTTAGAGTCAGTACACTCCACAGGTTTCTTTCAGTTATCAAGCTAATACTGCTGTACTCTAAGAAATATATCTAATTTTAATTAACTACATATATAAATGTTTATACATATAACTGGAATTAGCTTTTTAACTGTATTTGCTCTGTCTTCAATGAATGACTTAAACCTTCTCTGATCCAAGTGTACTGGCAAATCCCCAAGTATCCAGTCAACTTCAGAAAGAAATTGTAAATTGAGAATTCATGCATGAATTTATCTTCTTGGTTGCTGACAAGTGCTTTTAAAATCATCTTGGTCCTTTAAAAAAAGAACCCAAACCTGCAGAAACCACAGTTGTTCTTCACTGTAGGACTGAAAGTGGTAATTTAGTGGCTTTCAACTTACAAAACAAGAAATCTGCTACAGAGAAGTGGAGAGGTGGGAGGGATGCTAAATAAGGATAAACATACTAATATACTTAGAAGAGCAACAATCCTATCAGAATTAATAAAGATTCTAGAGTAAAATAGAGGGATTTGTAGAAGCAAAATAAAAATGTTATATTTACTTATAACTGTGATAGGTAGTAAACTTACAAGAAATAAGATATACACATTTTTAACTGACTCTTATTGAACGAAGTAATTTACCTCAAATCTCTTTTGTTCACTCAGACCCATACCAAAATACCTCTAACCAGAACAGTTATTTGGAAGGGAGAATATATACTTTCTGTTAACTTTTATTATTTTATCAGAATGAATATTTTCCTTTGGTAACATGCTCATAAACTTCACATTTGCAAACTAGTCTTAGTACTTTGTAATATAAACTACAGTCACTTTATGTAAATGATCCTTACAATGATATCTGGGAAAAACCCACAAACAAAAAAAAACCAAACAAACCCCAAACCAAAACACTAAAAAAGCATTTCTGCCAGTGCTTAGTGACTTCTATGCCAGTATCCCAAAGACCTGAGTTTATTTCTTCTCAGAGATAATAGAGATTTCTATAATCTGTGCTGAGAATAATTTAATATTGTTGAAAGTATCAAAACAGAGAATTGCAGTTTTAAGTTACATGATTCTATACCTTGCCTTTGTGGTTAAAGAAGAAATATGACTCTATACACTGCCTTTCAGCACAGCTCCCAGTTATAGGTCTGATTCAAAGTTACTGAGGTCAGTGGTAGCTGGTCCATTGACCTCATGCTCTATGGGAATAGCCAGGGGACCGTGCAGGTGCTTTGTTATTTCTTTCCTAAATGTTTCCTTTCTTGCAGTTTGCCATTTCTGGTATTGTTTGTGGTAACAGGGACAGATTTCACTTTCATGCCTTATTTTCTTGCTGTCTCTGAGGTTAGTAGTCCATGAAGTGCAGTTGCCCCATTCCTGACCACCCCAAGCAGCTGAATCTATCACTCAGTGAAGTTGGGCTTGATTTTTCCCATCGCTGTTCCTTATCTGCCAACAGAAGACAGAAAATAACCCTGTCTATAACTCTGTATGAGGCACTTGCAATAAACTATAAAGCAGGGACCATACCTGTGAAATGATAGCTGGATGGCCAGGGAAATTATGCTTTTCAAGCATCTTTGACAGATTGATACCTACAAGCCCTGAATTCTCACAACTGGAGGGCACACAGCCATCTCCTTGCAGTACTTCATAGGAACAAATCATTTGTGCTCCTTCCTAAGTAAAACAAGGTTGCTAAAAAGTACCTGGTTTTTATTGTTTGCAAACTATGCGAAGAGATTTATTATTTTCTAAAGGCAAAAGCATATCAGTTTACTGATCATTTCCAATCAACTGAGTGTGAATGATATGCAAAATGTGAGCAGTGTCACTGGGCACGGGATTCATAATTCTTTGGTACAATCTTTGTAAGTCAAGTTTCATATGCAAATGGTCACATTAATACTGTTTTCAAAATGAAGTTTCTGCAAATATCCTTTAATGTCGTCTTTCCTCTTGCTGGTTGCACTCACCATAGTAATCTCACTGATGGTCAGACTTACAGATAGTAGCACTAAAGGGAGCAAAAAAAAGGAGCAAAAATTAAGATCAAGTTCACAGAAAAATATTTGCAGTATTATCTACCATTGGTTTTCAGGAATGAATTGAGGCCTGCTAAGTTAAACTTGAATTTCTCATTGATTTACTGGACTTCCGTTTCTTCCCTTTGTTTCACTAACCCACTGTTTAATTTCTGGTCAGTGCAGAGAATTCATGGTAAGACCAAAGGCTCTTTTCTTTTGTTCTGAACTGCAGTTGGTATTAAGCAGATGTACAAGGCATAAAAGGAGTCTGTTTCTGCATAATTTGAGTGGTGCTGTATAAAATTGTAAAATGTGGTCAGAGGGATGTGTCAGTTAATAGGTAATGATGACCCCAGTTTGTGCTTTCTACTATGAATCCTGCTGTTGTGAAACGATGGATTTTTTTTTTTTTTTTTAAACATCAAACTGTAAAGGAATAAAAGCTACAATGGCTTGCATAGATCTCAGCCTAACTGTGGTATCACCTATCACCTTGGTTGTCAAGAAATCCCTCTCAGAGGTCACTGTAGCTGCTGCAGGGATAACTTCACTGCTGATAGAGGCCAGCAGACCCTTTACAAGCTACACACCATCTGATTTTAGTAACGCACCATCTACCTCTGTTGTCCTCAACGTATAATTTCCAGCATTTTATTTGCTGCAATTTGTGGAAGTTTAGTAGCCTGACAGATGAGCCATCTACCCAGTTGAGTGGGGATGAATAGTCGATGGTTGCAACTACAACCAAAAATAAGACATATTTTCTCATCAGATCCCTCTGATTCACAAAGCTGTCAGGAAACAAAGCATCTATAATTTTAAATAGAAAATGATGCTATGTTCTTGTGAAGGACAAATGTTTTCTCTTTGTGGTGATGGTAGCTTTCTCAGCTCTGCACTAGTATGTTATGCTATTTTTAGTTATTTCCCCATGGAAAATAGACCCAGAAGTCTCCAGATTTAAAAAAAAAAAACAAAACACACACACATTTTTGGGGGGCAGTTTTAGTCAATTTTTTATGCTGAATCAGACCACTTAAGTGTCACCCTGGTGAACAGACTGTCTGCACAAGAATATAATAAAATAGTCATTTATTTAATTACTTATTGCGCATAAAGATTATCCAAATGAGAGAACACAGTGGGGAGAAAGAAGTGTTTTCTTGTGCATTGTTGTAGTGATGCCTTGCAGAGACAATCATGACAGTATACAGGTGCATTCTATTTACAAAGGTTTAATTACACCCACATCAGCTAATTTAGCTTACAAGTTACCAGCAACTGATGGATTATTAATTAAGAAATGCTTTCAATGAAGTTAGGTTTGTATTCACAGAAGGTATTTCTTCCTGACTTTAATTCTAATGATTTCCAACTTGAATATTCAAGTTTTTAACATCATCTGAAAAGTAAAGATCCACACATGAATACTGTGATTCCAACAGAACTATTTGGCTTTTTTTTTTTTTTTTTCTGTTTATATAAATACACATTAGGAAAGAAAGATAAACAGAAGCTATTTCATTACTGTCTCAGATCAACTTTAAATCATAGAATCATAGAATGCATTGTGTTTGAAGGTACCTTTAAAGATCATCTAGTCCCAACACCCCTGCAGTGAGCAGGGACATCTTTAATTAGATCAGGTTGCTCAGACGTCGAATGTCTCCAGGGATGGGGACTTCACCCCCTCCCTGGGGAATGTGTTCTGGTGTTCTATCACCCTCATAGTAAAGAACTTCCTAATGTTCCTAAGCTGCAGTCACTAACATGAACTCACTTCAAGAAAGATGACTTTCAGAGCTGGCATGGGTATTTATTTCACCCTGCAAAGATATGGGCTCATTGAGAAATGGGCATTTGATGTGGCAAATCACACAGAAAACCTGTGTCCTGTGACAGCTCAGCTCCTAAGCCCCTCTGGGGTGTTTACCAAAACGTTGGAGGTTGTAACAAAGCTTTCAGTGATGGCTTCATTCCTTCTCATTTGCAGCAGGCAAATTTCAGCACTGGTGTAGTGCCTGCCTCATACCCATAATCTGTCCTTCACTTCAAGCCCATACTCGCTTGAGATTGTCACTATCAAACTCTTGTCTAAAACTTGCTTAATTGTTGTTCACAGCTGCTCAAAGGTCCAGCCTTGCCCCTTTATCTGTGCATCACCTCTTTACTACTGCTTGATATTTTGGCTGACAAATACAGTCTTACCCTATTTATCCTCACTCAGAGTGCTGATGCTGTAAGAATTACTTTTCTTTTCAGCTGTTTCAGCAATACCTTGCCTCCTTTTGTAATTTCCCCTCTAGTTTCCCTTTCTCCATTGCCTTGAACATGAATACTTATCAGTAGCTTCCCCACCTCTGAGCTGCACTCTCTTCAGCATCAAAATGATGGCACCACTCTTCTATCGTTAGTAAAGTTTTCAAAAAAGAGCTCTGTCTCTTGAGGCCTGCTGAAGGTTAGGATGGCACACATGATGGTGATACAGACAATAATCATCAGAAACAGGTCTGCAGGCTTTTTGTGCTGTCTTCCCCTTTCACTATCACTGTTTTCCCTGACTGATCTCAAGGTCTGTCTCTCCAATCTTGCACGTCTTGAACTCAGCATTTCTGTACCTTTCCTGTATCAGGGTCAGGCCTTTCACCTCGTTGCAATGCACATTCTATGGTTTAATTCCAAATGGAGAAGTGCCTTAGTTTTAACAGAGTGGCAGATCAATAGTTTAATCAGTGGTTTTGCTTCTAACTCTCTCGGTGCTGCTGTTTCATTTCTTTACTTTTGAATACCACAGATCCAAAGTCAAACTGGGGTCGTGCTGAGACACAGGGCCCGATGAGAAAAGAAAGTGAGCGAACGTGGCTGCTGAATGCCTTTGGAGCTGCCAGATGAAAGCAAACAGGATATGTAAATCCACATACCTATACTGACTCTCTGCCTCTGCCTCAGGAGCAGTTTGTTCTTACGTAAAGATCACGAAGTGCTTTTAATGAGTAGGAAGCTTTCAGGAGAGGGAGCATGAAGAGCGTCAGTGTTAAAAGGAAATTAAAATGTATCTTTTCCATCCCTCTGAATGAAAAACTGGTACTGATAGTTTCTTTCTTGCTGTGATTTACAGAGTCTAATTTTGGAGCTGTTTACGTGGGTTTTTTTTTTTTTTAATTGATTAGTGTGAGCTGCTAAAATATCTCTGCAGCAGTCTTGCTTCTGCAGATGTATTCACTGATATTCACCAGGTAATTTATGTTAACACAGAGAACATTTACAGCTGTTCACTTCCAGTACTAGCACTTAGAGACATTTTGCCAGTCACTTAAATACACAAGCTGTACAACTAGATTACTTACATGTTTTAATTAGTACTATTGCTGAGAAATGATTGTGAACAACGGGATATGTTTTTGAATGATTATTCATGTTCAGGACGGGAGAAGGGTGAAATTCCAAACCTTACCATCACAAAAAATAATAAGCATTCATTTGAGGGCATTGTTTTTGCTCACAACAGGAAAAAAAAAAAAAGTCATTTTACGCTAGTTGCAGACATTTTTTATCTCTTTTAGCTGCCTTTTTAGACCCAGACAGACCGCTTGCGTGTCAGAACTAATCGGTAGTGAATTAATTACAAACATGGATTTAGTAATTGCTTCTTTGCTGGAATTTAATATTTGCCTTTCGGTAATCTAGCAAGGGAGTCAGCACTGCATTGCTCAGCATAGGTCCAAGGGATTAAGAAGAGTTTCATAACTACTGTATTTTTAGTCTTTTGGATAACTTGTAATTAACTGAAGCATACAGTGCAAACATTGCTTCAGTATTAAAAAAAGATATGTCATTTTTCTACCCTGGGAGAGGCCAGTCACAATTTTAATCTGGTTGAATACCTTCCTCATTCTGCAAATACCTATCTGCTTTGGAATGTCAGTAGAAATTCTCTAGATTCATACAGATTAGAGAGCCCTGGATAAACAAAAAACAGCCTCCCACCTACCATGTTGTTATTGTTTAGGTGTTAAAACCAGACCTAATCATCCAGTACCCAGGTGAGGCTGCATGATTTTTGTGTCATTTCATTATTACAGCTAATGGCCTTCAAAACCCCAAATATTAGAATAGTAATAGTCTATTAATCTACATAGAATTGTGCTGAGACAGAGGGACTGGCAAGGTACAGGTTGGTAGAAAATACAATGTGGTATGCTCAAAGAATTGCATAAAATCAGTGAAATCTTTAAAAAGGTGGTGGATCTTGTCCTCTTTCAGAAGAAATGGAGTTCTGTCTTTGGAATTAAAAGGGACATGACTTAGCAAGAAATGAGGTTTGGGAGCACAAGAAATATTACTGTCATGCATTCAATGGCACAAACCCCCTACAATTAAATGAAAATCTCTTGGAGATCCCTTGGAGTTCTAAGAAACAAAGCTGAAGTCCCACAGCATTACTGTCCCTATGGGTTCTTTCATCAGCTTCAGTGAGGCTTCAGCTCAGAAATAGACTTTTTTAGAAGAAAATTTTTTTGGAAGGGCATTTTGTTGTGTTAAGCATTGTCTTCAAGACCAGGCTTCCAGCTGACTGAACAGTGTGTTCGGTAGTTTTCCTTTAAGAAAGAGTACAAATGTTTCCCCAGCCAAATCCGGTAGCTATCTTAATTTAATGTCCTCTGTCTAAAACCAGATTTTAGAGTAAAGGGTTATCAAATCACTGACCCATTGGAAATGGTTTTTTCCAAGTCCATTATTTACAGGCTCGTTTCTGTCCTGAAGCAGCTTTTTACATATACATATTATGTTTCTATGCATCTTGATATTTTTAATATCATTTCCATTGGAAGAAAGAAGAGGTATTAAAACTACTAAAACATTCTCTATCATCTGACCTTCTAGGGTTCAGAGACAAAGAAAAGATGAAGGTTATAGTTTCTGCTATTTGCTTTGTTTAGCTGGCACAACATTAATGGATGGCATTAAAAACGTCTGTTAGCCATGAATACTTTGGCCAACAGTGTCATGGTTGATTGAACAAAAAATATGCAGTCAAGACAAACTGGGCCAGTTCATCATGCAGCTGTAGCTACAGTAACACCTGCCAGATGAATGTTGTGCGCAGTATCTTGATCTGATCGAAATCAAATAAAAGTCTCAAATTAAATTAATAGGAATCCTTTCCTTTTATGCAAGATTGTAACCAGGTACAGATGAAGTTAGATGGAAGGTTTTCTTCTTCAGTGTAGAGGAAATATAAGTCTTGTAGCATTACTCAGGAGAAAGGTAGATAGGTACTCTGATTTAAATTACTTCAAGTGAGGGTTTCTGACATAGCAAATTTTAGGGTTTTAGAAAATCAAAGCAGGGTACTGCTAGCAGTAGTTTAAGGATTTTAAATAAACACCGAGTATATTCAAGTACTTGGGACTGGTTGCAGTCTTTACTTTGATTTCAATAGAAATGAAGTAGTAAGATATTATTCTGAAATTGCATGTGAAGTGTGTTGAGGGGCACAAAAGTGTAATGTGCTACTGCATTTGTTTTAAACTCACATGAACAGTACTAGCATGAAACATCAAGGATTTTTCTCTGAGGCTTTTGTATGACATGGGCAAGGGTGTATATTATGTGAAGCCGCATACAGCATTTGTTTCTGAATAGTACTGTAAATTATCACCTTGGAACTATGTTCATTGCACAGTAATAAACTGTCACAGTTTAGAACAGGAATATTTTGTCCTCCATTCACTTATATATTGTCTACTGCTGATTGTTAATTTAAAATTTGCAACAAATACTATAGAACACTTGAAAAATTTTTCTTTGCTTAATATCTACAGTATACTCTATTCATCACATTGTAGGAGAGGCAGACAAACCCCGTTTTATCTTCCTCTAAGTTTGTCTAACGCCTAGCCCCAAGACTGTGGTGTTTGGGTTTAACATTGTGCATGGGAAAAGTGCAGGGAAATGCCAGCACCTGATGCCTTTGCTAATAGTTCGGCATCCAAGAGACAAGGAAGGTGGCCTGCCAAAACAGACTCTCTGGTTCTTCTGTGAAATAGGTGTTGTGCTACTTTTGCCTACCCAACCATCCTTTTCCTATGATTTAGTTTGAATTCAAGTCTCCTAGGATTGGTAGTTTTTAGGACTTAAGTGTTAATGCCAGGTGGTTGGGGTTTTTAAAATTTATGTGCTCAGGCATTTTCTAGCCTCCCCAGAAAAGCTGGAGAGGACTGGTTTCAGCTAGAGAGTACTCTTCAGCAAGCCATTGACAATGTTCATCACTTCCCAATTATCCTTGATCTAAGAGACAAGTAACATAGCTGTTAGTGACTCCTACACACAGGAATTACATAAGCTTAACAAACTTGAAATAACCCTAAACAGAATTTCTAAATGGAAGTTTATATTGTATATAAATTCATACATATAAATGTATATTTATTCAGAGACACTTTTCACAGATTATCAGTGTGAAAAATCTCAACTTCAGAGAAATATATATCGAATTAAGATGTACTTTTTCATTAACTTCCATGGCTTTTCATTCTTTAATATTGGGTATGTGCCATGAGATGTCTAAGGTTTGACACTGAATTTCTGTCACTCTTGCTATGGTAAATTAGAGTTCTGGCTACCTAATGTTTCTGAGAATCAGGCCTAATTATCATCCTTTGAAAGGAAGGGATTGATAAAATCAGAAAGGTTATTATTTCAGGAACTGCAGAATAGAATATGAAACACTACAAATGATTAGGCAAGTATCTGTGGGGACTTGAGGGTGAGAGCTGGGAAATAAACAAAAGCAAGTCCCATTAATCAGGATGGATAAGAATATTAGATTTGCAAACCATTATGTTGGGATAAAAGTTGTTCGTTTTTTCTACCTGTAAAAAAATAAACCATGAGAGAAAATTAGAAAAATCATTTGGTGGTATTTTTCTGGACAGAGACATCCAGTAATGAATACCGAAAGTCCACTGTAATAAATGACACATTCTTTCAAGGAGGTCATACAGTCATATATGCTCCACTGTGAAAGAAAGCACTTTGTATACCACAGCCAAAGGTAAAATCTCATAATTGAAAATTTTATCTGTTTTATGTTTTGGCACTTTAGTTTGTGATCCACAGCAAAAACTAGCCAGAAATTATGTCATTTCTAGTGAGAAAGGAGAAAAATATGTTTCTGAATTCAGAACTTCCAACATCTTTAAAATTAGGAAAACCAGAACACCCAACTCTCTTATGACCTATCATTGTAAAAAATACCATCTGATACAAGATAAGTGCATTGTTAGAGGGGATTGAATCAGAGCATGAAGAAGAGGCTGCACAGTTAGTGGATGAGATGTACTGGTCAGTGATACTTGCCAAAAGAGATGCCTAAAGAAAATGTGCTGTGCTACTAGCAGCAGATATCGATGTTCCCCCGTTCGCTGCCCAAGAAAGGAATATATGCCTAATTTTAGATGACTAAACATAGCTGATGCATTCCAATTTGAATCCATACCTTGAATGTCTAATTAAAATTTGAATTTCTTTTCAAGTTTGAAAAGTTTTGCTTTTTTCTCATTTTGAAATGGTTGGACTCCGTGATCTTAAAGGTCTTTTCCAACTGAAATGACTCTCAGACTCTGTGATTCTATGAAATTCCTCACTATTGAGATTCTTGTCAATGATTTATACCAAAATAGAAATTACTGAGATGATGTTTATATCCGGTTTAAACACTGAAATACAGATGCACTATCTACCCTGGATTCTAATGATAAGGTGAAGTTCATGCTTGGAATCTCATGAGTTGTTCTTTTGATATTTTGGTCCAAACTTTTGTTCTGGAAATGAAAATGATTCTATAAAAATGGAATCTCATTTTATTTGGCCCCTACTATATTGCCATTTATTATTTTTTTTGCTCTAGAAGCTGGGCATAGGCATAGAAGTATGTGAATGACAGCTGCTTCTGGTGTCCTATTAAACAGGTAAGGCATCCAAAACAATATTCCACTGATTTGAAAAAATTATTCAAGAATGGATTATACAAAATGTTAACTAGGAAGGGAAGTCAAGAATTCTTTTATAACCTTCTCTTCTTCCAGTTAATCTCTGAATTATAACTCTTTCCATCAAATTGTACCGATTCCCTCTATTTTAGAGGCTTTCTTATGATAAAAATTCATTATTCTGTAATGCCCCAGAGTTTAAAGGGTGTCATTTGTGAAAGAAACTGTTGTGAAGGCCCAGCTCACAACAGCTGTGAAGCTCAGAAAGATGTGTGACTGGAGTCTTTGTCCACAGCTGAAAAGATGATGTTGTGTCAGAAGAGTGTCAAGGAAGTGGAGATTTCCTCCTGACTGATTATTCTGCCTTGTTTGTTTATAGCAGTTGCTATTGTCTGTGCCTGGTAAGGAGTTTAGGGTAGCTGTGTTTTCTCCGAGTATGTCCATGCTGCATTGTTGATGTGACCAAATGATTTTGAATCATGGTTGCTTTTATGTAACACGATAGTTACCGTGCCTTTGTGGCTAGAAAATTGTTGCTGTTTTACCCAATCTTCAGCATGCTTTCAGGAGGATGATAAATTTCACTCTCCTGAAATGAGCTTTCTTTTCTATCCCAATTATTGGACTATTCAGGACTTCCTCTCTAAGTAGAAAATGTGGCACAAACCTCTTCTATCCTTTATCTGTCCCTGCAAGATCTTGGCATGGCTTTGTTTGTTTGCTCTGACCTTCTGAAATACTAGATTAAGCATGAAAATAAGGGTACTGCTGGAAATTGGGACTACTGAAGGCACAAAAAACTTAAATCCAAATTTAAATATATTAACAATTTCAGAAATAATCCTGGCGTTTCAGGTAAGTTTTCAACTCTAGCATGACCGCTGGTGGTTTTTTATCTGTTTCTTGTTTGCTGATGACTCCTAGCTGGCATTTCTGGCATTCTGGGATAGTATTTTTCACTTTGTTGCTTTTCATGTAAGGACCTCAAAGCACTTTAGAACATTGTAAGTATTACATGCATTTTGTAGGTGAGAAAACTGAAGGAGGGAGAGAATGAATGACTGGATCAAGTCCTCTGAGCAATTCAGTACCAGAGTTAAAGGTACAATTTAAAACTCACAGCTCCCACTGTATTTCAAAGGTAAAACACAAGGCTATACAGAGACTGTGAGGAAGCTCAGAACAAAACGAATATGGCAGGCGATGGTAAATTAATGTACAGGAGGAACTGCAGATATCTAGTGAAATCTGTCATTTTGAATGAAACCAATTCACTGTGAATGGCGTAAAGCAATTCTTTTAATTGCCACTAAATGCTAAAACCTCTTTGTTCTGGGCCTTTTGGAAGGGTGTGTTTTGTTTGAAATCTCCCATCTGATGTAATGAAGAAACAGGATTACTTTGATAAGTTGCTGAATTGTCTGATCACTGATGATTTTCTCACAAAATGTAAATTAGATAACCTTTCCAATCGTATTTTGAAGTTCCTTGATCTCTAGCTACTGTGCTATTCCCTTCCTTTCTTACATTAGCTTTATTTGCTCACATTGCCATCCAGTTTCTCAATCCATTATTGAAAAGCTGATGCAGGGGTGTCAGTATGTCTCCAACACCTCAAAGACTCCTGTCAGGAGATGATGGGTTCTGTTGAGCACCAACAGACCTAAGAGTGATGTAGGAAGAGTTGCCATCACCCTTCTGCTGAGCAAGAGCAGTGGGAGATAACCATATGCAGGTAATTTTTTTTAACGCAGACATCCATTTGTTGACACCAGTGCACTTCAGTTGCACTAGACTGGCACTTTGTATAGCAGCAGAATTTTCAAGTGTTAATGTGAAAACAGAAACAATTAATTAGCCACATAATAAGAAAAATTGTGTGCTGTAAAGTTCAGCAGCAATATGAAATACACACATTGTCTCCTGACAGCAGCTCACTCCTGCTAAGAATCAGGTTTTGGTGCGCACTGATCATCTCCTTGTGCTTCATCATTCCAGAATTAGGGTGGGTTATCCACATTTTAACAATCTTTGAACATATACAACATACCGTTAGAAATGTTCACAACCTCACCAGTATTAGACAACTTCTTTGCTTGGCCTCTAACTTACCCCTTTTACTCCAGCATTTATCTCACTGAAAATACATTAATGAATTACTGCAGTACAGTTACACTTTAGCAGGTCAAGGGAGGTCCTCCTCCCCCTCTACTCTGCCCTAATGAGACCACATCTGGACTATTGTGTCCAGTTCTGGGCTCCCCAGCTCAAGAGGGAGTCCAGGGAGGTTGTGGAGTCTACTTCTCTGGAGACTTTCAAAACCCACCTGGATGTGATCCTGTGTGCCCTGCCTTATGTGATCCTGCTCCGTCAGAGGGCTTGGACTTAATCTCCAGAGGTCCTTTCCAGCCCCTAGCATTCTACGATTCTTTAATGCCTATTAATCAAACAGCCCCAGGAAAATGGACCATTCCCTGTTCAGTTCTCAAAATCCATGAAAGACGCCCTTATAACAAATACGGCTGCATCATTCTTACGTACCTGGGCAATGCTGTGAACTTCACACTGTTAAGGACACTTGATGGCTCGAATCCTACACATTCAGGAATTGATGGCATCCACTCTTTCCATTACTGGAGCCTGTGACGTAAATAACTGCAGGTCAAATGTTCCTTGTCGCACGCACGTGTAACATGTGCTTCTGCCACCCTGTGGTAGAGCTCAAAAGAAGAGGTAGTACAGTCACTGTAGAAGTGAGACCCCAACACTCATCCCTGCTTCTCCTTTGAAAAAAACATTTCTGTAGTTACAATTACAGTAGCAATTTATTTCCTGTAGGAAAACCTTGCTAAGGAGTCTAAAATACCTTTGTATTCAGGGGAATGTGATTCATGGTGGTTGTGGGTTTTTTGGTGTTTGGGTGTTTGTTTGTTTGGTTTTTTTAACATCATTTTAGGTTTGTTTGACTTCAGTGAGATTGCTTGTGTGAGCTTATATTTCTATCTGAATATATAAGGTCCTCATCACTATCACATCACACTCTACCTGAAAGGAGGTGGGAGTCATTCTCTTCTTCCAAGTAACAAATGATAGGACAAAAGGAAAAGGCCTCAAGTTCCGCCAGAGGAGGTTTAGGTTGGACATGAGGAAAAACTTCTTCACTGAAAGTGGTGGAACAGGCTGCCCAGGGAAGTGGCGGAGTCCCCACCCCTGGAGGCATTTAAAAGCCATGTAGATGAGGTGCTGAGGGACATGGTTTAGTGGTGGAATTGGCAGTGCTGGGGTAACAGTCGGACTCGGTGATCTTAAAGGTCTTTTCCAACTGAAACGATTCTATGATTCTTTATATTTGTGCTTTTAAAAGATTTATGAAGAATCAAGGCACAGATAGATTAAATGAGTGGAACATAGATTTCAAAAAATGAATTCCTCATTTAAAATTTCTAGTGTATTTCTGCCTAATTTCTCGTATGTGAAATATTCAAATGAATGAGAAAGTAAGTAGGTTCTTTTGTCTGTTCCCATTCAAAGCACTGGAAGAAAACACACTTCATTTTATTGCTATTCATACATCCCTTCCAATCAAAATATGTGTCTCCACTCTTGATTCCCAGTATCCAGTACTCTTGGCATGCACACTGTCGTTCATCTCCCACCTGACTGCCAGTACCCAGGACTCCTGTCTTGCACACCATGTTGCTCCAGAACAGATGCTAAGCCATCTTCCTTTGTATGTGCTGGGACGTGCTGGTGATCTCCCACTACATCGCTCTGGCAACACTCCCTACCCTAAGAACTCCCTGATGTTTTCCCAGCAATCTCAGAAAAGTAAAAAGATGCCGTATACCAGCTCCTGCCAGCTGCTTCCTTTTGCCTT
Organism: Ceryle rudis; assembly: GCA_033439905.1. Classification (NCBI taxonomy): domain Eukaryota; kingdom Metazoa; phylum Chordata; class Aves; order Coraciiformes; family Cerylidae; genus Ceryle; species Ceryle rudis. The sequence continues at coordinate 27,286 of JAAGNO010000576.1, read as the reverse complement.
AAGAAATAACCTTGTAGGCAAATCCACAATGGCCTCAACAAACAGAAGGTGTTTTTTCTTGTGTCGGTGTCTTATCCTTAAAGAACTTAAAGAGCCTCTCCCATATGAGGTATAGCTCTTTACAGACCAGTTTACAGGGATTCTGCTTTCAAAAACTCTGAAGAAAGGCCAGGAGGTTAAAGGATCCTGGTGACCACCAGGCATTAGATTTTTGTTCTCATCTCATGTACACACATCATTGTATGCAATGGTGGAGTTCACACTACACCTATGCTGGGAGTTTAGCTGAGTATCTGGCATCTCAGAGGTGACCGCTGCAATCATTCAACTTGATCCCTTCAACTTCAGTCACAGAATTTCCTGCAATGATCCCTGTATGAATACAAAACCTTCTTTTAAACATGACTTCCCCCCCCCACATTAATGCTTCTGAAACAAAATGTGAGGTAGAAAGTGGAAAGAGTGTGATTGGCATGTGGATGGATGTACATAATGAAAAGAGAATTAAGATAATTAACAAGTAATACATATGCAAGGAAGTTCACAGCAAAATGTCAGAAGCTGATTCTTATCTCTTACAATTTTTACATTACTGTAACTACATTGTACTTGGAATAAAAGACCTTCTGATTTAAGGAGCATGATCAGGCTCATGCCTGAATTGCAGTGGAGTTTGTGTTCCTAAAATGCTTAAATTGCTTCAAAAGGATCACAATGGCAAGATACTTAAATTAGAATTTAAAGAATTTATTACCTGCTTATAACAAGTAAATTTTAGTTTTGCTCCAATGTGGCTGAAGTACTCGACAAGGTGCCCCATTTCTCTTGCTGCCTACCTCTTCACCCACCTGAATGCCATGCTGACATATTTCCTGGGTAAAACAGTCTCTCACCCTCTCCCCGTCTCCATTAGGTTCCTGTGGGTTTGCAGCATGAATTTTTATCTCATTTTATTTTTACAGTTACTTGCACAAAAAGCTGGTTTACCTCAAGGCTCAGCAATGGACTTCAAGCGTTTCCATAATACATATAGCACATAAATATCTGGACTCTTCTGAGCTGCACGTTCACCTCATGCTCGCATTCAATGTGACTGGAAATCTATATTTAATTCTCTTCATTAAGAAGAATTGCCACCCTGCACCAGGGAAAGGTATGAACATGTCCAAGAAGCAGTGCCTGGGCAAGTGCCATGATATGCTTCCTGTGATAAGGTAGGAGCTTGGAAGGGTGACAAAAACCTTGAGCAGAGAGGGATGTTGTACAGAGCGGCGGTGGACAGGCATGTTTCCAAAGATGGCATTAGTCAGAATCACTTGCAGTGAATAATTTCTGCCTTAATGTGCTATCATCACTCAGGATTCTAAGAAATTGGACAGTTTAATTGGATATCTGTTAATGAAGGCAGATTTCTTCATGTTCATCCAGGTTTAATTCTGGATTCTGTCAAATGAGAGGGCTGCTACAGAGTTAGTAATTTAAAAGTTCCTGTTCAGATAAAGAGAAAAAGTACTGCTTAAAATAATATATTGGACTTCAAATTCAGTACCCCAAACATGAATCTTATTTCACTATCCATAGTACTCTAATTCAATTTGCTTTAAATTAAGAAAAAAAAAAAACCAAAACTGAAGTTGGCCTAGTTATCTTTTTTTTATCATTTAATTTGGGGCAGAACTTGTTATTCACAATGCCAGCCTGAAAAGGAATTATTGCTATTATAATTTTTCTAAAGCATTTACTTGCAGTAACTTGAAAAATGAAGTTGTTGTAATAAGGTATATAATCAATTTATTTTATTATAAAGAATATTGTTCAGTCTGCTTTTTGAATTTAGGAATAATAAATAATTTTAGAATTTTAAATGTAAAATATACTAAAGGTCTCTAGATATTTTGCTCCTGATCAAGCATAAAAATATGTTTATCTCTAAGTACCAGAGTGATCCAGTGAAACCACAGAAATGATGTCTGCATACATAGAAAAGTTATTATTTTTGTTATTAAATAATCTAGAATCAATTTTTACTTTCGGGGATTTTTGTTTTGCTAAACATAAGTGTTTACAAATGGATTAATTTAAATTGTCCTAGATCTGCTTATTAAATTGCACATCAGTGGAATTACCTGCCCTGTTAAAACAGCTGAGGCGAAGTAGCTCTGTTTAAATTTATAAATTTATATCAAAGACAGAGTCCTGTCTCCATTGAAATCAATGGATTTATTTTTTTAAAAACTGTCTCTGGTTTTTGCTTGTTAGCTGTATTTGTATTTCCATGGGAGAGCAGAGGACAGATGCTCTCAGGCTGCTTTTTGCCTGCTTGGTTCCCTTTGATGCTTTGCTAAACCATGATGCAGTCTAACGATACCCACATCAACTTGCAGAGATGTTGGTATGAAGCGTATCCCACATTAGTCTAAATGCCTTGGCCTCTACATCCATGTTTATTGCTGGTAAGGATGGTAAATCTGGTTTTGGGAGCAGTTTAAGGGCATTCTGTGGTGGAGACTGGTCAGACTTATCTACCATTGACCATCATGCTTGGACAGAGCAGGACAGCCTAGTGGGACCAGGCAGAGCTGGGAATAAAATCACATTTCTCCCTCACCCAATTCTCTGCCCTAGCATTTTATGGCCAGATTGAAAGGAAAAAAAGCAATCAAGGCTAGGTCTGGCAACAAGTATGTTTTTCATTTCTTACAGGATACAGTGTGTGCAACCAGAGATATTTCAAAGCTATATATCCAAACAATGCCTTGTTGTCCTCAAGCTACTCAAATCATTTGAAACAAATATGCTGACAGAATAACCAGTACATTTGAAAGTTAAATATGGAAGTCCTGTGATTTTTTTTTTTTTTTATTTTTTTTATTTTTTTTATTTCTCCTGCAATATTTTGTGAGGGACGGGGTTGCTGAAATGTCTCTGTAATGCAGCATCAGAGGAGGACTCTAAGGAGACATTCTTTAGATTGTAAGAGGAATAGGTTACATATGTTTACTGCATCATTTCTCATTCTTGCTGTGATTGTTGCCAAGAAATGGATTAATGTTGTTCCTTTTCAGAACAGCAATGCAGCTGTAATTCCCATGTACGAACAGCATTCCATTTGAATGCTTCCCCCTGCTTAGAGGGAGAGAAGTGTTACATTAATAGAAAAAACTTTGTGTGTGGTAATGTTTTGTTACTGCTTTACACAACCATTACCACACAAGGTAAAGGCCAACAAAAAACCCCCCAAAGATTGAAAACCAAAAGTTGACACCTCTTTTGACCAATTTCACACCAACACCATTAAAAGAACTAATTCCCATAATCTGGTTTTCAGCGGATTCTCTATACAGTCTGTCCATGTCAATGTAAGCATATTTTAGTCTTCTGTATGCATGCTTTTGTTTTATCCATTACCAATTATTATAAATTTAATTCTTAGGGACAGAAATAACAATGATGGGAAGCACCAGTTTGGTAGCCAACTTGTTTTACAGATATTAGATTTTTTTTATTTGCATTTGCTAGCATTAGAGGGTAGTCAACCACAGCTTTGACTCTGCATCTAATCACAGCTGGTCTAACTAGGAATTACACCACTGGACCAGCTTTGCTTGAGATACGGGCAAGCTCTCTCTCCTGTTCAAAACATAGACTGAGCTGGGCAAGTTTTTTCTTAGGTCATACAAATTGATCTTTCACTCTTTCTTTGTGATGACCACCTATATCATTCTTTGGTCAGGAAAATGCTGTCTAAGCCCTACTACCATAAGTTACATGATTTACTGTGCTTCTTCCAAGTCATGTAGCTACTTGGAGATGACAACAGAAAAGTTAAGGTTCCCACACCAACCCAGATGGATCTTTGTGGCTAGTTCATGCAATGCCCATCTGTACTTATATCCATTACCAGTTTTCCTGGTATAAAAATACCACTCTGATGATCTGCAATAAAACCTCCACTTTTTTTTTCAGATATTAAATTTTAAGAAAGCATAGGAAATATTATCTTGAGATCAGCAGGATGCCTCATGTGGTGTATCTAGACCACTTAGTATTGACTAAGTGCTGATCTGTGTGTGGATGTGGCAGTGTATCTGTACTGGAATATGTTGATCCACTGTTGCAGCCCACTAGCACACCACTATGTTGTTGCACTGCATTGGAGAGCACAGTACTCGCTCCCATATCTGGAATGTGCAGGTCCACGGGGGAATCAGGCAGTCAGTCAGTCTTAGCCAGCTCCTTGTTGTCTGGTGAGCAATATCAGGAACCAAACAACAAAAGGACATCTCAAGGACAGGATGAGGGAGCTGAAGATTGATGAAGTAAAAACCACCAGAGGTGCCCCAAGACCCCTAAACATGCGCAACAGGGGGGATGAGTGCTATTAGCCACCGTGGGTGGAAGAATACTGTTCAGCCTCAGTGCATGCACTGGCCACGCATGCACCAACACCGGAGCAGTCTCTATGGCCCCAGCAGGAGAGCTATAAGTGGCCCACTGCGGCGGCGAGAGGGGAGATTTCATTTTCAGAAGGTCGACCTGATGCACATCTTGATCCAGGGGATGCCCTGCGTAAGACATTAGGATCTACTGACTCCTCTTCCCAAGCACCACACTACGTGCCCTCCTCCTGCTTGGCTGTTTGTCTACCACCTTGGGGGTCGGTATGTATATGGCGATGTTAGGTAACTAGTTGGTTTTGCGTGAATAATACTGTTTTTTGCTTATTAGTTGTGTGTGTGAACCAGGAATCCTTCACAAACTGGGGACAGGCAGTCTGCTTTAAGGACCAGGTCAATATAATATGGCTGTGAATTGGTTTGAGCCATTTGGCTTCAGCAACAGGAGTTGCCCCATGGTCCCCTTTTCTTTAGCAGTATAGGTGAAACCTCATGTGATTTAAATATACCTCCTCCTGTGGTTATTTCCAGCACCCTGAAATCAGTGCAAAGATTCCCATTACATTTTGCAGACCTTAATAAAGGCCCAGATGACCTGTTTATCTGTGAAAGGGCTGCTGTCACTAGATAGATGAATTCCTGTACGTGAAAGAAGATAATAATGGTGATGAGTTTGATTTAGGACCAATATACAGCATATGCGTTGCTCAAGGAGAATCTGTGGAAAATCCTGTCTGAAAACATGGGAACGTAACCTCTAGATTTCCTTGTGTTGAATGAAATGAGATACATAAGTTGTAGCAATTTTTTTATTCCTTTAAAATGCTTGCAAGTTTTAGTATTAAATTTCTTCATTGTATTTTCTTACTAAGCTTATTTCTGTTCGACTTCTGAAAAGGTTAACAAGAAAATAATCAAGTTTGTTAAAAGGTTTAGTGGAAAAATGATCATACCATAATTCTTGCAATTTGCTGCAAGTAATTATGTAGGCAGGTGGAATGATTGTACAGAGATTTACAAAACTTGGTGGTGCCAGTGGATATGTCACTGGGAGACTGTTGAGTAAAAGAATGTTTTTCAGAAAGGATCTGCAGCAGCTTCCAGTTTGGGTTTTGTCTCCTTTGCCTATAGTTACTGCAGTTATTTTACCCTTGCAATTCCTTGTATTTATCAGCTGTTGTGACAATTTAGTGCTGGCTCAGTAGAAAGTAAAGAAGACCAATAGTTCAAGCAAGCGGTCTCTATTTGCAAAGTGTTTGTCATCAGAGACCCAGTTAGGTCTCTGAAATGGATTTAATCTTGCATTCATAAGAAATGAGCAAAGATGGGGCAGTTGCACAAAATGCACAGCCTCACTGTGCTAAAACCTCACAGTTATTTTTTGTCTTCAAGCCACAACGTCCTAGTGAGAATGCTTTATGGCAAGGTTACAGTGAGAAACTCTGAAGGCATTGTGGAAGGTCAAACCATCCCCGTGCCACCCTGAGAAGGGGACATCAAGCAGTTCTCAGGCATTGATGGTGTGCAGCTATATAGTGAGTATGGGGATAGCTTTTCTACATGAATAGAAAAATTACTTTGTAAAAGATTTCACAGAAGGGAAAACAGGACAGATCTTGGTATGGCTTTGATAGGATAAAGGCATTTTTTGTCTCTCCCCTCAAAGCTTTCTCTAAGTCCAGTGCCAGCCTGGGGACAAATCTGACAACCTAGGCTGCAGTCAGCCATGCAGGGCACGATTTTGTCTTGACAGTGGCTCTTTGCTAGCAGGACTTTCTTGACCTCAATGTTATCTTTCTGAATGCAAGGTAAAGAAGAGAGTAAGCTGATCCTCTGAAGGAAGAGGTTTCTCCCACAAGTCCTTGCATCGGGCTCACTTGCACATATAAAGCTACAGAAAATACTTTGGGAAACCCTTGAAGTTTAACTGGGTGGGAATTGATCTAGAAGAGTTATTTCTTCTTACAGAAGGTAGGAAGCAAGCACACAGGCATGTTTAGCATAAACAGTGTCATGACAAGCTAACAAGGATGAAAAAAAGAGAAATTCCCATATGGGTAAGTGAACAAATAGAACTGACATATGGAATAATACTATTTCCTATTGTAAAAAAGGCAGCATCCAGGTCCTTGCAAGGCCAAATACCTGCTGTCAGGTCCTGACTCCTTTTTCTCTTGCAGTGTTTCAAATACTGCATGGAGTTCATGCATACAGATTATCAAAAAGAAATTAACTTACTTTTAAAATATAAATTCATCAAGTGCATCACTCATTATTTATCTTTATGGTTTGCACATCTGCTGTGCCCAAAATCCTTGTCAAGAATTGGTGTCACCTTGCTTTTGATCACTATTCACAGTAGAGAGGGCTCTCTATGTATAGATCTGGTGTGATGAAATATGTCTATCAATAAAGCTAAAAAATCAAATACTGTTTTCCTTAAGGGTATTCTTCTATTCCCGTTGAAGAAATACTCATGTTGGCATGGTTGTTTTTCACAGTGGCATGAAATAATATGATTTTAGGATGTTATCTACTATTAAATGACCTAATTTGCTCCGTGGGTGTGGCAGCACCTAAACAGCAGAAACACTGGTGAGTCCTGAATTGGGATGAACAAAAATAAGTACATGCCATAGAAAAAGGTGTTTGTTATCTTTGATTTAGTGCTACTACTGTGGCTACAGCTGTATTCTGTTTATATTAGCTCTGAAATGTACCATTAAGAATGTTCATTATTACAGTTATTATGATTATTTTTATCTGCATTTACAACTCTTGTACTTAGTGTATGAGCACCTGGGTGAGTTTACAGTTGTTTTAAAGACCTTTTCTAATATCGAAGTGCTGAGAACTGGTAACAGGCAAAACCCACCTTTATTAATCAGAAAGTCCATCATAGAACTTGACTATTAACCAAATGCTGCACATTTATTCTATAACTGCCTACACTAAAACTGCCCAAACTAAAATGGATATAGCTGTTTGTTCCTTCCCCCTCCTTCCCCCCCATTGCTCCATCATGCTTTGGATTATAAATCTTCTAAGCTGTCTTTTCATCACTACAGAAGATTAATATTTACATATCATAAATTTCCTTTACTTCTGTGTGATTGACACCTTTCACTTTCTTCTCTAGGACATGAAAACACTGCCTAATGGAAAAGACATTCTCATATAAGGCTACCTTCAACAGAGGTCTGCAGTTCCTTTCATGACCTTATTTTACTGATGATTTCATGATTAGAAGGTAGCTTTCATTCAAAGAAATTCTATAATAATTACTTTCTGCTTCTTGCCTGAAATGTATTTATTTTTGTGTAAGAAATAACTCTGAAAGTTCAGTGCTTTTGCATTGTGCTAACCTTTATGCTAACCTTTCCCTGATAAGGCATAAAAAAGCAGGTTTAGACTGTGTTGGAGCTGTCATTCACATTGACTGCAAAGATCCACATTGATTCCAGTAGAGAGAAAAGAACAGAAGAGAGACAGATCAGGATTTAAGTGCAGCATTATACAAAGAACTCCCAAATTTGTATCTTAAAGTGACCAGCAGCAAGTAAAAGGACACTTCAGTCTTGCTAAACCTAAGCATTCAAAGACTAAAAGACAACCCCACAAAAATGATTTCAAGTCATGGCTTGCTTTATTATAATCCCATTTTATTGCCCTTTTGAGACTTCTGTTCCATTTAAATTGTGTTTCCAAGCTTTTCTCTGCAGCTAGAAGCTCTTGATAATATACTTTAAAATATAGAAAAACACAGAGACACGTAACAGCTCTAGGAGGTGGGAATCTAGTGGCAATAGCTACAAGGGTGACAGCTGGTATGACCAGGATGCAGTGTGATGAATCTAGATGGTAAGGACCCTGCTCATTTCTCTAGTAGTGGTATCGGTTATGGAAGTAAGAGATAGGGAAAACATATTAATGACTTATTTCTGTTTCCAGTAAAGGCTTGCTTCTTGGATTAGGTTTTTAGCGCTATGTTCCCTCTAGTTTTCAAAGTTTCAGGTGATGGCTCTTAGAAGTAGAGAATCATTCTATATCAACTGCACTCACTCATGTACTCATGTACTATTTTTTCTGTATATGTCTCTTACAACGGCACACTTTCAGCTGTTTTCCTGCAGATACATAGATCATGGCTGACACTTTTGAAAAAGATAAGTAAGGTTGTAAGCATGCCCCATATTTTGTGTTACACTCTAAAGCTTCCATTTCTCAGAGACTATTCCTAACTAGTGTCTGAAAATCAGGTCTTTGAGAGATCTCACAACTAATAGCCACATTTGAAAATATTGATCTCTGCTGTTAAAAATACCTTATTTCTAATTCATATTCTAGACTCTACTCTTTATTCTTGCAAAGGGAAAGGAGCAAGTACTAAATATAATAGAAAGGTTCATTCAGAGTATATTCATGTAAAGAAAATGCAAAGGTCTTAAGACTCTTTCTTTCCATTGGGGGACATAATTAAACTGCAGCAATTCAATTAGTATCCTCTTACTTAAATAACAGCTCAGGAGTAGCTTAAATAGAAAATTTCATCAGAAGAAATGGTGTTAAATATCTATTAATCAGCCTATGAAAAAATAGCCTAATTCTCATCCTAGCTCATCTGGGAATGCAATGGCTATTAATACCTGACTTCAAAACCAACTGAAATTAGTAAAAATCAACTCCAAAACTAGATTTTGGTTTTCCTGTAGACAGAAGAATTAAGCTTTAAAGACCATAACCTTTCTATCAGAGATAACTAATAGTTTAAGAGTTTCTCAGGCTGTGATATAAATTTGAAGAACAGCTATTTTCTTCTTTCCATGGAGAGCATGACAACGACCAGTGGTATTAACTCTCTTTGGATTTGAGAAGCACAGGCATATTTTGTTTTGTCAGACTCCATGTCTTCTGTAGGCTGATGTACTAATAAGTAACTTCCATCAGGTGAAAAAAAAACATTGCAAAGCAATAATTATCTTCTGTTGTTTAACTTAAACATTAAATATTTCACTTGGTTTATCACTGTAATTTTCACATTTAAATTTTCCATTCTCTTGTCAAAGTTGTGTTCATGGTTCCAACACTGCGAGGAAAAGTTTTACACCCACCTCCTCATAGTTAGTTGTTATTTGAATGTAATTTAAAGCAATCTCACAAAAACATGATTCCTCCTATGCAGTGGAATAGAAAATTCATCAAATTAACGTTATCATTGGTGTCTCATGATAAGGTTGTGAAATGTCTTGAGCATTTTGCTTCGCTTTACAGCTTGTAAAACATTGTGTAGCCTGCAGAGATTATCATTTTCAAGGAGCAAACAGATGTCAGATGTCACATGCTTACCCATACCTCCACCAAACCACAAGATTGAAGAGCACCCAACATGTACAGATGGTTTTTTTAGCCCATTCATTCAACATACTGCAGAGAACAGCTGGTCTAGCACAAGGGAAAAGAATATCATCACTTTATGTTGCTGACTACTACAAATTACCACTCAGATTAAATGAGGTAGGAGAAAAGCAATTCAACGTTCCCTTAACTTTCTCAAACTAGTAGTATGTATGTTAAATCAAATAAGGTGAAATTTTCTGTTTCCAGAGAACCCCAGCTACAGCTAAGAAAAGGATGAATGACAGAAGTGTAATTATGCAAACTTATTACAGGTTAAGGTTAGCAGACAAAGGAGGAAGACAAAAGAATGCGAGAGAGGAGCAGTCATGGTGGCTACCTGACTCGCTGCAAGCACAGATGCATTTGGTGAGGAATCTGTCATGTGTTAAAAACCTTATAGATGTGGTGCTTGTGGATATGGCTTAATGGTGGACTTGGTAGAGTAGGGTTAATGGTTACACTCAATGATCTTAAAGATGTTTTCCAACCTTTGTGATTCTGTGATTCTATGTAATTCTAAGTGATTTATTTCACTTAGGTAACACCTAGGAACTGTCCATTTGTTTCCTAGATTGTGAATCCAAATTGCAATATAGTGATACACAATATGACAGAGGTTAAAAATTGAGTTCAGGGAAAGACCGATCCATTATTTTCATTGTCAGTCATGATTATCATAAACTTTACTGCAAACAGGCCCCAAAGCACAATCAGCTCAATCTTTGTTATATCAGAATAGTCAACTTCTTTTCTACTGAAGTGGGTCATATAAAAACAAACTGGGTTTGCTTCCACTGTTGGGCCTGCTTTCCTGTCAACAAATAGTTCCTGTAGAGTGATCCCAGGTTTTTTGTTTTAAAGGCAATTCAAATGAGAAACATGGCTTAGTTCTTGAACAGCAGTAAAACTGAAAGTTGAAAAGCCAACATAATCAACTATAGTCCAAGAAACTATATATTCTGAAAGAAAAGCATGTGCTCTCCATGCAAGTATTATTACTGCTTAGGCTTAACTTTTATCCATGAAAAATTAGAGAGGCAAGGTGTGTGGGACTTGTGGTAATGAGATAGTTGAAATAGAATATAATAGGCTGAAAAATGACTCACAAAATACAGTATTTGTCACAGAAGAGTTGAATGCTGAGCAATGAAAAGGAAAAACAATCCTGTAAAAACAGCATACTAACATCTGCCCAAATCTTTCATTGGCATGGAAAAAAACCAAACCAGTTACTTCCAATCAGCAGAGTTCCCAGGGAATACTTCAGGTATACTGCTGAAGTGCTGGCAGAAGTCAGTGACTCACATAGACTGTAGGGATCCAGTTTCCTCTGTTAAGTGATAGAAACCATTAATGTACCAATTTTTTCAAAGAAGGTGTGGAGCAACAGCCACATGAAACACACTTAATAAGAATGATCATGAATTATACCGATGGACTGGAAGGCAGAGTTTTACTGGTGCTGTTCACTAGGCAACTTTTCAGAGTTTGTATTGCTGCAGGATTCCACTGATGAACCACTGCTCTGACCTCTTTTTGACTGAATAACCTACCCTATCCATGTATGCTCTCCCCCACAATATTGGAGCTTTTACGTATACTGCTGGGTGGTTTTGAACCAGGGAAAATGTTTTACAGTTCTGTTTTAGAACTTAATCACACCTACTACATAAGCCATGTTACTCTTTGTACCATTGCAATATCTAAGCTGTAAAAGACAAGTTCTGTTCAAAACTTTATTGGAATATATTGAGAATAAGGACACTGAAATTTGTGTTATATTTTGGATAGAATTGGCCCAGACAAAGCACCTTGATTTATATTATTATTACTGGAAGCAGTATTTGGCTCAGCATCTCTGGACAGCACTAACTCTAAGCACGGGAATGGTGTATGTCATTACAAATGGCTACAGCCTCAGTACACAAATTAAAATCTGGAAAGTGAAACGATTAGGAAAGAGCAGTACACAGCTAAAAATGCATTATTTCTACTCTTTGTTTCATTCTTTCGTCTTTCAGCATGGAAAAATAAGCCTACAAAGCTTCAGAATAAACAACATCTTCATGGAAATCATAAGTGAATCACAGAGATGCAGTACAATATAGAAGGCCAGTTTCCATGTAATAACCCATTCCAAATGCTGTACATTTAATACAAACAATAGCCCATTACCTTAGTCTTATCCACAAACCAAAGTAACAAAATTAACAGATCAAAATCTCCAAGCCAAGTCTGAAGCAACCAGAACATGAACTATGAGCTACAAAGTATGAGTAATGATCCAGAACTCTGTAAAGTTTTCATCTGCCTTGACATCATTAGTACAATAAAATTCAAAAGTTGTTTTTAGTGGAATATATTCTTAAGAGCTACACGTGCTACCCTGCTGATTTGTAGTTTATGACAGAAAACTTCCCATTATTAGATTTATTGCTCAGCTCTAAGTTGCAAGGATAAAATATTTATTATTTGCATATATGTAGTTCTTGCAATTGAGGTAGCAAACATGAAGAACAGCACTAATAGTACCTCACCAACATCTATCACATTTCTTGTAACACTGGTCCTAAGGGTGGCTGGTTATCAGAATGAAATTTGGACAGAACTTCTCCAAATTCCCTCATTCTCAGTCTCTTGACAATTAAATTCTAAGCTCCAGTCGATGCCTCTTATTTCAGAAGTTACTGCCCGAAGCACCAGCTGCCAAAATGTTGTTTGTTTTTTCACTTTTGTGGAACACACCTGCATGGGTGATTTAAAAAACAAAACCAACAAACAAACCAAAACCCCATCTAAAATGTGGTCTGAGGCAGATGGGATTCTTATTACGGTGCTGATCATCAACTGAAGTATGGTCATTTCATTCTGTTACCCTTTATTCTTTTAGGAGAGGCTTTCATGCCACATGTCAGATAAATACCATCAGAGACAGGATTCAGTTTTTCTTTCTCTGAATGATATGGCTCATGCTCATATACCATTAAATGGTCCATGCACAAATATCAATAGCTCTCTCTTCTTTCATTTATAAAGCATTGTTCACTCTAGAAGGAGACAGGTCTTATTTATTGACAGAAAGTGGGCAGTGATCATCATCAGGGAAAGGTCAAAATAGTCCCTTGGTGCTCCAAACAACATAGAGAACATAAGGAGACACCTGGAGGAATGGACTGATGATATTTGGTTGATCTTTTGGAATCAACAAAATAATAAAAAGGAAATCATAATGATTTTTGGTCAACGCAGAAATAGCTGACAGTTTAGATAATTAGTATAACTGGTTTATTTATGTCTGGCTAATTAAACTAATATTCAGCTAGTATATAGGTGAAACACACACTTACCAGAACTGACTGAACACTGTCAACAACTTAGCTGTCATGCCTATTTATTGTCATGCCTATTAATAAAAATTAATGAGTATACTATGTCTCCAACTGTTACAGACTTCATCTGTGAATACACTAATGAATATATACCCTGTTTGCTATGGATATTGAAACAATTTTCTGCAAATACCATGAAGTATTTATAAGCTTTAAGGGACATTTAATATATACAGTTATGAGTATTTGCTCCAGAAATCTCATTTCAGTAATTATACACATTCAAACTGCAAACAGAAACACATGCTGTGACCTTCTGGTATAAGTCCAGTGAACACTGCTTAAATTTCAAATGCCAAAATGTTTGACTGATCTCCCTACAAACAAACTGCAGCACAAGAATAATCTATATACATTTTTATTTTTTTTCTACAAATTGTAAATGGGAGAGAGTCATGCTCTATTTCTTGAGAAATGCCAGGGAGGTACAAAGCGCCGAAAGTAAAAATTAAACATATTTGCTGATGATTGTTTCCTGAGATCAACGTCTTCTGCTGACAAATCTCTTGCAGCTTTTTTTTGGAGGATATTCTAGCTGTCTACAGATGACTCAAAAATCAGATTTTTATCTGTACACCTATCCACTCCTTGAGAAGTTTTTTTTTTAACTAAATTAACTTTTGGAAGACATCAAGCATTTTACAAACTAGTACTCCTGTACAGATGTAAAGTATCACTGTTAATACTTCCACCTCTATAATAAAGTCCAGAATCTTGAGATGAGACTTGGGCGCCCTACAGTTGTGTTCAGTTTCACTTAATCTCTCCTTTTAGCAGCTGTGCTCATAGAATCATAGAAGGGTTTGGGTTGGAAGGGACCTTAAAGATCATTCAGTTACAACTCTGCTGCTGTGGGCAGTGATACCTCCCACTAGACCACGTTGCGCAAAGCCCCATCCAACCTGGAGTAACCATGAAGCTCTAAAGCTTGTAGATAAATACACTAAGTCACCTGGTCTAAGAAAAAAATATTGCCTCTTCCTAAAAATGCTGCATACTGCTTTTTAAAACAAATCTACAAATAAATGCCCTCATATTTGATATAATGCTTAAGGGTTTAAGTTTTATGGAGTATTCTTGACAGTTTGTAGACATCTTCAAAACAAGGTTTAGGAGCTAAACCCCTGCTTTTGCTAGTGGTTTATGCCAGTACATATCAGGTGATAAGTTGGCTACATCTGTGTAACTACAATGTGATGACCTGAAAGTAATTCAGCTGAAGTTCAGGGTCTTCTTTAGTAACTAAGAAGAATTAACAAGAATTGTCAAATGTTGCCAAACTGGTTTTATCTTTTTTTTTTTTTTTTTTTTTTTAAATATTAAAAGACAAACAAACAAGCAAACCAACAAACACAAAAACCCACCAACATCATCTGTAACAGTTAGCCCAGTTAGAATATGTAGCAATAAAGCAAAAGCTAATTTTGCTACATATAGGAACCAACAAAGGAAGAAGTTATTAGAAATTACAAGGAAATTAAGCTTGGATTACTTCTGTTGCCTTTGAGAAGTAAGCACATAAAGCATAAACCAGATATTAATATTTTTTTCATGGAAAAACTCTGGTGTTATTTTATGTTCCTAATAATATGGTATTTTTTTTCTTATAATAATACTTTCACTGTAAACATTACCAATCTAGATGTAATATCTTCAAAATTGAACACTCTTTGGTGATGTTATTTTGTTTCACACCCTCTGGAAGTAGCTCTGAAGAGGGGCCACATTCGTCCTGTTACGGTAAATACTTCACAGAACAAACCCTGCTTCCCATTGCAGTGAGTGGGAGGCTTCCTATTACTTTTCATATGGAATTTCAGGTTGCTGTTAATTGGCATTTTGGTATGAATCTACGTACTTGTTTCTCTAGCAAGTAAAATAAACAATTTGTGCTCCATGTTGCCGTGTTGCATGGTTATTGTTACTATGTTACAATTTTCTAAAAGTGTAGTGCATTTTAATGTAGCTTTTTTCATCTGCACATTACATTCGGAAGTGCAATATTTACTGCTTCTTCTGTCAGATGATAGAAGAATATCAGATACCTGTTCAAAATGTCTCAGTCACACTGCCAGATAGACAAATTAACCAATCACACAGCAAAGAGTTGAAGTGAACAGTTCACAAATATCCCACTGCCTGTCATTCCTGGAAGAATACTTATGATCAAAAAAATATATTAGCATAAATCTGACTCAGATTATAGACCTGTGTTGACCAGTAAATATCACAAAAGCTCTATCCCTAGTTTTCTCATTCTGATATTGCTTCTGTTCTTTGCTACAAAGATGCGTCACCATTTGACTGAGTTATTGATGGCAGTGGTTTTAACATTTAATTTTTCTTGCTAGAGAGAAGAACTTGCTTATCTGTGAACACTTTAGCTGACCAGCTGGACATAATACTTCCAAATATATGTGAAAATTACCTTTAAAAAGGATAGTAATGAGCTGTCGCTTATGCCTTTCTTTCTTTCTTTAAATATAGGTTTGGGTACTAATAAGCCTGAAATTGTCATTATAGCCTTTGCACTGATTCATGACCAAATAGCAGATCCATTGCCCTGAAGTACCCAGTGCAGAACATACAGACTCATGCACTTTGATAGTATGTTTGTTTTCCTGGTTTCCTTTTTGCACCGTCTATAGCTATTATATCTGGAGTGCCTCCATTTTTTCATCCTTGCTTACTCATGTGTATTGGTATTGCACAATTACCTCAGGACAACCCTCTACACTAATAACAATCAAAGGTGAATGAACTTGAAAGGAGAAAAACAAACCCTCATTGCTTTTCTCCATGTAAAAATGCTTCTGTTATTTCTCTGTGTTATCAAGCTATATGATCAACATGGGATCGTGAACAGTATACCCTAAATTTTCAAAAATATTTGAATAATATAAACAATACTACAAATAGAAGGTAATAAAAAATACTTTTAAAATTATGTATAGTAGACATTGAGTTGACTCAACTTCAGACAATAATTTGATTACAAATCAGAGTAACACACAGTCTTCGTGACAAATAGATTCATAGCATGAAACTACAACTGTGAAAAACCAAACCATTTGTAAATTGACCACGTGGTCATAATTACAAATTTTAAACCATATTTACCAATGACTCTTCAAGTCTACAACACAGTGTTGGTGAAATTTGGAGGTAACCAACACAAGAGGCACAGCTCTCTGTGCACAGAAAGGCTTGACGGTATCATAGAAACGACTAAAGTACTGGGAACCATGAATTTCCATAAAAGATAGAAACCTAACTATAGTTTTTAGTACACTCTCCCCTCCCCAAAAAAGAAAAAAATAAACACAACAAAACCCAAACAAACCCAAAACCAACAACCCTGGCTTAGTTAAAAAAAATACTAAAATGGGCAACACTTGGGAAAGTACAGAAGCTAATTAACTGCCAAGCAGACAAAAAAAATATATGTATTTTTAGCTGAAATTTGAAGCTACACAAAATGAGACTACGATAGACAGGACAAGGTGCATATTCCCTAGATTGTAGAAAACTGGCTACTGGAACACACAAAAGAGACATTGTGGCAGTTGTTACATTATGGCTTCAGGGTTTAAAAAACAAGTTTGGCCATTTTCTTCTCTGACGCAGTAACTTGTATAGGATTTAATTGAAGGAAGCTCTACAGTCTGTATCACACCACTCAGTGAACACTGTGGTCCTGTTTGGCTTTTCATCTTGGGAATCTGTGTAATATTAAGACTCCATCTCTCTTTGCACAAGACTGGGCAACCAGCCATCAGAAAAGGCTCACCCCAGGCAGTTTGCCTGGTGCCTTGTCTGTGAATTTTTTTCACTCATGCTGGGCTGCTGCTTTTTTCTGCTCTCAATTTGTAACTCCCACAAATCTGTCTTGGGGTACATTTGTGTGACGACTGCTGCTTCTACCCAAGTGCTTTTGATCAGAGATAAAGAGGGCTATGCTGTTTGCATTGTTGCTATGTGCAAAGTTTTGTGCTTCTGTCCATTAATGTGGAATCTGTCTCACATTTATCTTTTTTTTAATATAAATTTTAGTATAGAAATCTGTTTCATTTTGAACGTGTCATGCTGCTTATTTGGCCTCTTGATGTCAGGCTAAAAAAATGCAGGGAAAGGAATAAATCTTGCTTTGATTTGTTCTTTTGAGAAAATGGGTTTGCTTCTCTTTAAGGAAAGGGACATCTCAAAGCCCAAGGATCTTAAAATGCCACATATTGGCACTCTTCCCTCCAGGTAGCAGAGCACCACATGAAGCCATGCATACACACAGTCTCTCATTACTGGCTGAATGTGACTCATCTCTTCACAGAAAAAGACAGGGGATTTTACTGTTTGGGAACAGAGTTAAAGATGTGAATATAAATAGCTGTTTATCATTTAAAAAGTGCAGAATAGATACTGATTGCAATTACTTTGGTGTAAATCTGAAGTAACTCATGGAAATTCAGATCAGGATATGCCCTCAAACTCAAAAGGAAACTGGTACTCAGAGAAATTATTATATTGACAATGAAGCCCTGAAAATAGAGAGAAACTGTAATGGTATCAGATTTTTTTTGACAGAACCAACTTGAACTTGTTTTAGCTGTTTTGAAATAGAGCATAATAATTACATTCATAGTAGCTGGCTGAGATTGGGCAGCCAATTTACAGGTGGAAGGAACATCTGACTAAATCCCTTTTAGCAGGGAAGCCACCAGTGCGTGCACCTGGCTTTTTGTTGGAGTCATTTCCATCTGCCAAAAGCATTGTTGTGCTTTTGGCAGATGGGGAAAAATGACGGGGAAAAATAAACAAGGAACAAGGCATGCTGTTTTTTTAACTAAAATAGCATCTTGACTGAGTTTGGGGAAGCCTAGGGGTAGCACTAGAGGACCTGGTGCCTTCCCACCTGCAATACAGGGGAAAAGGAAAATCTGAGGGGGCTTTGTGTGTCTCATGTTTTTCTAATATTTGCAATTTTTTTTCCCACAGTCACAAAGACCATATTGTTGGACAAGAGCCCCATTCTTTAAGGACTTTAAAAATGCAAACAGACTTCTTAGTCTTGTTCCAAGGAGATAATATACAACGGTTTGTAAACATTTGCAAATACTGTTAAGCTCTTGTTAATAATATTTAAAATTTGACAAGTTTGAGTTTTCAGGCTGAGTTCACAAATGCGTTATGTCACTTCTGGATAAGTATGGTGTACCAGGAGTTGCTAGCCTTACTAACTGTTACAATTAAAAGTCCAGCATAAAACCTAAGTGTTTAGGCACTAAAGGTGAGAGTAGGCAATGAGAACTGACCAAGTTAACAATGTAAGAAAGACCACCGCTCCTTCACACTATAAAGCTACTTACTTTGCTACAATCTCTTCTTTTCCTGGTCTCCATTAATTAAATGACTTAAAAAACCCAATAGAAACACCAAAGTTTATAACCCAAACAAAGCGTAAAAGAAAAATGGGTCCTCGAGGCTTGATCCATATTGAATCTCCTAAAAATCTCACAAAATCTTTGCAGGCTTAGTATGACCAACATGGCTTATTGCCACCACAGAAGTTTTCTGTATGGGGGCATGCATTGCAGATTCTTGGTTCCTGTCCTGTTGGGTCATTTTTTCATGCTCCATTTTTGACTCATAAAATAGGCTGTTGACAGCCAAAAGCAGCCGCTGTCTAATTTCTTAGTCCCTTTGCCAAACTCATGACAGGCAATAGGTGAATGCATCTCTAAGCCTCTAAGCTAAAACAAAGTACATTAACACATAAAGTTGCTAACATGTCTGTCAGACCTCTCCAAATTCTGCCTTGCACATTTTATATTTCATCCCATTCTGCCTCCCTATTTTGTATTGCACTTCCCTGCACGTGGAAGGTAGTTTTTTGTCACTAATAAGACCTCTCATATAAGATTTTGTAATATTATTCTTTCTAATCCTCTCCTCAAAGAGGAAAGGGAGAGCTGTTCAGCTTCTTGCATTTGAAGAGCAAGAAGGTATTTTGTATTTCTTTTACAGATAAGGAAGAGAGAGACAAAGGGGAGGATGTCTACGCTACTGAAGACTACTGTATGCAGCAAACACTTTCTCTCTTTCTCCCTCCTCTAAAAGGCATTGCAGGACTTGGTTGCTAATTTGAAAATCCCTTCCATTTTGGAAAAAAAATAGACTGTATCCAAGTATTTCCAGATACACAGGCTCCTGATTTCAGCAGCACTGGGAACAGGAGAGTAAAAATTGTCCCAAATTTCATTAAAAAGAACAATAATAAAGATATTTCTAGGGACATAAGCTGTAGGTTCCTGCAGGAGGTAGTGTTAGTTGAATTTCATATGAACGAAACTCGACTTTTATAGACTGTATATATACCCTGACATTTGATCAAGGGTAAAGCAACTCCCTGGAGGAGTATACAGTAACTGGTTTTGAGTAGAAAGAGGCAATTGTGGTTTAATTATACATCCCAACTTTGACGTGAGTAATTACAAATGAACTCTCTATCAAAATACATTCCTGAAATGACTGGCCCTGATTCAGGTTCCTTTATTTCTTCTGTACAACTTCAGTTTGTTTAATGCATGTGGTGAAAAAGTACATGAAAACCAATTTTCCTTGTTGCACAAAATAAAATGAAACTCAGGCATGTCACAGCCTTGAAACACTTCTTCATGGGCTCTATAATGGATTGGCAGATAGGAAGGTGTTTGTTTTTTAAAACTCATATCTCTGTTCATGTTCCTTTGACCTATGGTTGTGTTCTGTGTATACAAAAGCAGAATGATGAAATGGCTGAAGTTATTGAGTACCGTTCGGAATGCTACTTAAGAAATACATTCCAGTCAGTTCTGACTGGTGAACTGTGTCTGAAGCCTTACGTGGTTATAGGAACTGGAGTCCTGAACCATGCAAAGACATTATTCAAGTGCTGGACATTGTCTGTCCCTTGTCAGTATCTTGTCATGGGAACCAGTACTCTTAACATCCCTTGTACTACAGCCATCAAGATCCTTCATTTTATGATCTTATCCTCTCTCAGTGAGGACATGCATGTTTTTCCTATTTTTCATTTCCCCCTCTGTGCTTTTTCCTTAAAAAGGCAAATGGAAAAGAAAATAAGCAGTACGCTTTCATGCAAAGATTACTTTTGTTTTGTAAGCATTCATCTGTTCCAGCTGCTTATTCCCCACTCAGAGACATAATCCTGTCTGCTACATCACTGTTAGCAGTGGAGAAGTCTGGGATTCACATTCAGAGGCTTATGACTTTCAGAGAGGAAGACAGCAGGAGTCAATGAAGTATGCAACATAAATCCTATCTTCATGTAAATATGTTTAGCAATAAAAGTGAAGTTTCACACACTTTAAAACAAGAAGAAAAATACATTTGCAGTACTCTCTAAGACATCAAGCGGATAGAAGAATGCAGATCCCACTGCAAGTTAGACTCATAACTCTCTAGATTTTTGAAAAAGTGCAGAAAAAATATTTTTCAAAATTGAAAAAAGTTCTCTAACTTCTGACAAGACACGATGAACTTCTTCAGTAGGCAGTGTAACACAGAGAACCAGCCAGGCACAGTCTTGGGTGGCAAGGATTATCCTGATGTTTATTGGCAAAACTGATGTTAGAGTAGATGAAATCCCTACACCTAAACCCCACAAATGTCCTCTGCTTCAGTGTTCTTCAGCAATAAATGGAAGTGCCAAGGCAGAGTGCTTTTTTTGCCAGCTGGATAAGTGATGTAGACCTAAGCCGTGAGTAATGGCAGACCTAACCCACTTGCAGTTTTGATGACTTCAATTGGGAAATATATTCCAGCAGATACACTTGTGTGAAGATGGAAAAAAGAAAAAAAGAAGTGGTGTCAAATGTATTTAAGACAAAATTGTAAATTCTGTTGATCTTGGGCAAAAGTTGATGAGTAGTAAAGAATGGTTTCCTCCAACTCATACGTGTATTTGTCAGAGCAGGCCGAGGGTTTGGAATGCCAACAAGTAATCATTCTGGTCCTTCTAAGGTACTATTTTTGTTCCTGCTAGCAGTCTTCAAAATTTTCTGTAAACACTGCCTTCTTACTTCAAGCCCTAGTCCTGCACTGAGGGAGATACTTCTGCTCATCTGTCTCAGTGTCATGGTGAAGGAGAAGAGGAACAGAATCATTTGGTGCAGGGCAGGGCACACAGCTCATACAGAAGAGAAGCTCCTTTACCCATCTCCTCTCTCCTCCACGAGGACTTAATGTCTCCTGCTCCTAAACTGGCACCTGAAAAGATGTTTCTCCATATAACCTCCATGTATCACATAAGTGTAAAGCATATGTTAGCATCTTATAACCAGATAATTGCATTACAGGGCTTAACTGTAACCTCTCTTGCCTGTGTTTGATGACAGTGATACTTATAATCAAGTCCAGAATTAAGTCACATCATCCCGTGATAGTCTTTTTCTGTACTCAATTTCTATTTATCTTTTTCCAGTGTGTTATTTTAAATTAAATGCACATCTATAGATATAGTAGATAAGCCAAAGTTCCTCCCATCTCTGACTTCACCTGTATTCACTTTGATGATACTGTTTCATTAACAATGAAAAAGCCAGACTCTACCTTTCCACAGTAGATAGAGGCTGACTCTGAACATTACAGGAAGAAAAAGATGCTCTGTATTTCTTCCTTTACAAACCATGTAAACATAAATTTACACCATTTAATACAATTACTGTGGTTGGTTTTCCATTATAAATAAAAATAACATCAGATAAATTATTTGAAGGGATTTCTTGCTCACTGTAATTGCACTGAAATTCTGTTCTTAATGGTAACCAACATTTTAATCTGAAAATTTCTCCCTTTATCCCTGCTAAAATCCAAGTGGATTCCCCTCTCAAACAATTTACACTGATGTTACTTTTACTGCTAATAAAGAGATTGGGAACTGCAGGAGTCAAGGCGTCAAATCACTAGTTCTTCACAGAGTAAGATGACTGTTAAAACATGTATAATTACTCTGAATAATGTCACATGTACGCAGAATTCTATATCAGCAAAATGCAACCACACTGTTGATGGCAGCATAAAGAAAACCCTGAACTTTTAAAATCCAGCTTGTTTAAAGTAATCAAGCTTTGTATATATTGTAATATTAAACAACAATCCTAAACTTTATTGTTGAGTTTGTTAAATATATACTCAGAAATGGCTATTAACAATAAAGAAATAGATGAGACATCAGGAAATCTTCATTCAATAATCAGTAAGAGCTCCATCCAATCAGCCATTTTATTCCTTCATAACTCCAAGAGGTATTGTGTTTTCTGTAACTTAGGACACCTGACTTAAATTAGCTATCTAATTGCTTCAGAGAATAAAAGAGACATACAAACAGCAGAATTACTTGGGTTTACAGGTATAAGATGCCATGTTTTAGATCCAAAGTAAAACTCTGTATTTAAAAATATTTTGCAGTCACATTTGAATCTACATTTCTGCTACACTACTGATACCTTTTGGCCCACTATGTTGAGCTGATAGTTACATACAGTGTATGGGTAACAGTAAAGCCCTCATCAGATGGATATGAGAAATAGCATATTTTGGGGGTTGTTTTTCAGTGGAAGATATAATATAGATGCTTCAGAAAAGATACCTGTTTGTCACAACAGTCAAAATAGTACCCTAAAAGGTCAACCCATACCAACAAGGCCTCTCTTAAGGTCTCAGTGGAGCAAGGAAACACTATTCCTTTAAAGCATGGATAAACTGAGAAAAATAATGATTATGCAAGAAATTAAGCATGTCTAATCATACTACAAAAATAAATTTTGAAATAAAACTCGAACTCCAACAGAAACTGTTCACATTTAAATAGATATTTCAAGTAATGAATGGTTGCAAATCAGTTTTCCCAAGACGAAATTGAAAAGTTGAGTCAAAATAAAAGAAAGAAATAGAAATAATGGCAGAGAAACTGTAGAAGTAATCTGCTAGGAATGGTAATTCGCTAAATCAAACCAGAGACAACTAATTGCAACTACAAGCCTGAAGTGATTTGTCCCATAAATGATACTCTAGAGGGAAGGGATGCCATCCAGAGGCCTTGACAGGCTTGAGAGGTAGGGCCATGTGAACCTCTTGAAGTTCAGCAAGGCCAAGTGCAAGGTCCTGCACCTGAGTTGGGGCAATCCCAATCATGGACACAGTCTGGGTGATGAGTGGATGGAGAGCAGTCCATTGGAGGAGGACTTCGTCATGTCAGTGGATGAAAAACTGAATATGACCCAGCAATGTGTGCTCACAGCCTAGAAAGCCAATTGCATCCTGGGCTGCTTCAGCAGCATAGCCAGCAGGTCGAGGGAGGTGATCCTCCCACTCCACTCTTGTGTGTACTTGGAGTACTCTGTTCAGCTTCAGGGCCACCAGCATAGGAAAGACATGGATCTGCTCGAGTGAGTTCAAAGGAGGGCTACAAAGGTGATCAGAATGCTGGAGCACCTGCTCTGTGAGGCCAGGCTGAGAGAGTTGGGGTTGTTCAGCCTGGAAAAGAGAGGGCTCTGGGAAGATGTTATTGCAGCCTTTCAATACCTAAATCAGACTTAAAGGAAAGATAGGGAGGGGCTCCTTGTCAGGAAGTGTAGTGATAGGATGAGGTGTAATGGTTTAAACTGAAAGAGTGTAGATTTAGTTTAGATATTAGGAAGAAAATCTTTACTTTCAGGGTGGTGAGACACTGGAACAGGTTTCCCAGAGAAGTTGTGGGTGGTCCATCACTGGAACTGTTCAAATCCAGGTTGGACAAGGCTTTGAGCAACCTGGTCTAGTGGGAGGTGTTCCTGCCCATGGCAGGGAGGGTTGGAATTAGATGATCTTTAAGGTCCCTTCTAACACAAACTATTCTATGATTCTATAAAGGACAAATGGATTTATTTTTATGAAAATTATTTGGAGAAGATGGGAAAAATTATACTGATGAGTCATAATCCTTGAGAACAAATTTATTTTTTTTTTTTAGTAGTGACACACACCGAAAAACAAACCCTTAGTAAGTAATACATTTAATTTGTAGGCTTCCCATACTCCAATACTTTTCATCAGTCTAGTAGGCAGGTAATGGTACAGAAGGTTCATATTTAATCATATTTAGCCCTTTCTTTTTAATTGTCAGGGTATGAGAGCATTACTTCTCATTATGAGGCCTGCATTTTCCAGAGATAATCTGAGAGAGTAAAATCTTATGAGGGTAATTTAGTAGTGTCTGAAAGTTCTGATTTGATGAAAACTCATAATGTCAAAACCAATTATTGCCAAATCAGTCAGTACTAAGAAGATAGAAACTGTGGAATCATAGAACAATTTTGGCTGGAGGGACCAATGGAGGTCATTTACTCAACTACCTCCTAGAAGCAGAGCCAACTTAGATCAGGTTGCTGAGGGCCTTTCTGCAATACAGGTTCACCCTACATGGACACTGTGTCACCAGTTTGATCTGATGAACTGTATGACGGTTGATAGGTGAGAGGAAGTTTACTTAACATATTTAGGTTTTTAACTGCTGAGTAGAAGATACCAAGTGCTGCTGTGGTAAGTTTCTTTCAGCTTAAGTTGCAGCAGGAAATTAAAACTGAAAAGCTTTGTAGCCTGTCATCATAACTGAACATGGCCCCCAGATTACACTTGCTACAAAGCTGATCTCTGCAGTTCAGCTTACGGCAATTAGTAAAATAAGCAAATGGAGTCTTTGCTTGGAGAAATTGTCTACAGGCTGTGTTTAGGGACAACCAGAGCTAAATCTTCTTTGATAAACTAAAATAGTGCAATGCGTATGTTACTGTTTTAGTGAGAATCAGGGGTGCCGTTTCTGAAGCAAACCTGATTGAGCCCAAACACAGAATAGCCTCAGAGCATATAAGCTGTATTTCTTTGGGGTGAAACTAAACTGAAAGATGTGCACACAGTACACACCTGACATGCTCCATGAGTTAATCCACTTTCAGTCCCTGGGCCCAGAGTAAAGCTAGTCCAAAGCAGCCTTTCTTCTCCCTCATAACACATCCAATTCTCCTTAATAACATTCTACAGATCCTTTTGCCATACTACTTGCTGCTATAGCTGTAGACGATAACACAATTAGTTACCTGTTCATTGGGAACTTTATTCCTCCTCATTTACTCTAGGAATATCTAAGGATGTTGGAATATCAGTACTGGCACGAAATCTGTTACCAAACACTATGGAAAATAGCCTTGATTAGAATCTAAAGGATGATGAGATAACTCACAATCACAGAATGGTAGAGGGTGGAAAGGACCTCTGGAGATCATCTCATCCAAGCTTCTTCTCCAGGCCCTCAGCTTTTCCTTGTAAGAGAGATGCTCCAGCCCCCTTAGCATCTTTGTAGCCTCTGCTGGACTCTTCTTCAGTGTTTCCCTGTCTCTCTTGAACTGGGAAGTCCAGAACTGGAAACAGGACTCCAGGTATGGCCTCACCAGAGCAGAGTACAATGAGCACTATCAATCTTTCAGCCAATGGTGTTATTATCACAAACATTTTACTGTACAGCCAAATAGACTATTTCACATTTAAAGTCAGCTATATTCATATAACCTTACATATCAAAACATTGAGTATCCAAGCCCTGCTGGGGATGAGTTAAAACTTCTTCCTCTAAGGATGCAAAACTCTGCTATATATTTGCATGCAAAGTTCCATGGCTTAGGGTAAAGGCAATAAAAGGTGCTCTTTTTATATGCAATATATATATATTCCAGTTCTAAATGGCAGTTGATATAAAATGGTTACAGATGAGCAGTTTCATATAATTTTTTTTTTTTCTGTTAAATCTGATGTTACCCTTTATGTTCTTTTCAAACAGGAAGCTGATAAAAACACCTTTTGTTTGACCGATGTTCTCTAAATTTAATAAAAAAACTGCAGCCTGCCTTAGCGGTCTAATCAACATGAAACAGAAAGACAGAAATCAAAGTGTTGGTAGTACTTTAAAAACAGATGTCCTCTAACTTTGCCCTTGATAATCAATGCACAGTTAGTTTTAATGCACATGGAAACGTATCAGAAATGGCTCCAGGCTAATAATCCTGTGGTTGCTGCAGAGGTTGTCTTAACTATTTTTTCTGCTCCCCAAAAGTGTGCACCTGTGTGTGCTAAGACCATGCAACAGAAATAAGGGATAAAAACCATCCTAGTGAATAAACAGTTTTGTCTTTCTCTGGGCTATCAGTAAACCATTTTGCATAAGGCAACTCTGTCGAGGTTCGCTTTAAGGCCATTTTCAAATCCAGAACTAGAACCACATCTGCACTGACTTTAGAAGTGTCATTAAGGCAACCTGTCATGCCATGTCAGGACTTTACTCTAGTGGGTACCCCTGCACAGAGTCTCATAGACATTCAAGTTACGTGTTTTGAATGTATCTGAAGTAAGTTGTTAGTCACAGCTATTTGCATGAGATCTGTGATGTTATTATGGGAACATAAATATCATCTATTTCCCTTTGGAGATTACTTGCAGGAGGAATGTGGAGGCCATCATCTACTTGGAAACCACTGATATGGGTTTCTTGAGTGTCTTAAGTCTCAAAATGAACCAATAAACCTGTCTTTCTATTTCAACCTCCATGACCTTGCATTGTAACTTTTCAGCAAAACCCCTGTGTCTTCTCGGTGATAGGTGGAAAAAATCTCCTTTTTTTCCTACCTAGGTGGATTCCATTGACTGTGAAGTGATGCACAAATTTCTGAAGTTAGGGAGAATCTTTCTTGAGCAACTACAAGGCAGGAATCAAGGTGGTGAAGTCACTCACATTGTATGTGAAAATCAGGTTTGTGACGTCCTGAGGAACCTGAACATACATAAGCCTATGGCACCCAATGAGATGCATCCCAGAGTTCTGAGTGAACTGGCAGATGTAGTCACCAAGACACTCTCAATAATATTTGAGAAGTCATGTCGGTCAGGTGCAGTCCCTAGTGACTGGAAGAAGGGACATGTTACACCTATATTCAAAAAGGGCAGAAAGGAGGACCCTGGGAACTACCGACCTGTCAGCCTCACCTCTGTGCCTGGGAAGATCATGGAGCAGATTCTCCT
>JAAGNO010000575.1:98229-115537 GCA_033439905.1 Ceryle rudis | reverse complement strand
TCGCCGTAGCGGCGGGCGGCCGGGGGTCGGAGGCAGGGGACCAGGAGAGCCCGCCGGGGAGCCGCTTCGTGTGCACCTCGCTGCCTCTGGACGCTGCCGGCGCGGGCTGCCCGCTGCCCCCGGTGCCTATGCAGGGCGGCGCGCTGCCCCCCGAGGAGGAGCTGAAAGCCACGGTGCTGCAGCTGCGGGAGACCGTCCTACAGCAGAAGGAGACCATCGGGAGCCAGCGGGAGGCCATCCGGGAGCTCACCGGCAAGCTGAGCCGCTGCGAGGGCGCCGACGGCAAGTCCGCCACGGGGACGTGGAAGAAGGAGCTGGGCAAGGGCAAGGACACTATGGGCGACCTGCCGCGGGACCCGGCGCAGGTGATCGACCAGCTGAGCCGCACCATGCAGACCCTGAAGGACCGGCTGGAGAGCCTGGAGGTAGGGCCGGGGCCAGGCGTGGGCCAGTGTCCCTGCCGCCCTCCTGGCACTTGAAACGGCCGAACGTGTGACAGTGGCTTTGGAGCCTGGGTGGGCACAGCTAGTGTGCTTAGTCTTTGTGGAGACAAATCCAAACTGGCCGACCGTGGGAGTGGGTTGCTTGGTTGGTCTGACTTCTTTTCTTCTGTTTGCTTTAATGGTAAAAAAACCCTGAAGGGCTCCTCTGTCACTGTGTTTTCCCACTGCATAGGGGGAGATTATGGTTTTCCTGCTCGTCACCAGCTTAGTTTCTGTATTAATATGTCCAAATCTCTCTTTCTGGGAATGTGACTTGATGGGGTTTGAGGTATAAAGCTGACATCTTGTGCACTAAGACCTTGGCATATGGTACTGAACAGACCAGTGGTAATGAGGAGATTGTGTTGGGCAGATTGTGAAGATCAGATGATGTATTTAGAGCTGACATAGAATAAAAAGAACCCGATTCTGTGTGCGCCTGTGAATAAAAAAGGTATTGATCCAAGCTCACCCTTAAGTGATTTCCATGAGCCTTTGGACAGTGCTCATGGTCGAGTGCCACTCAATCAAGTATTTTGTAGAGAGTATTCCCACAAGAATCGAGCTGGATGTTGTTTTGCTTTACACACCCTGAGAGCTACATGTGTGTCCTCCTGCTGCTCTCCAGTCAGTGGTGATGTGAGGGTGGCGAATAACTTCTTAAAGGTTATTCTGTGAAGTCTAAACACTCTGGGCTGCTTTTCAAGTACCCTTTCGAACGATCTGGTAGTGTAACATCCTTTTGTTACTGTTGCTGTCTTTTTGAGGCATTTTTTTTAGGGTTGTAAAAGAGAAACTCCACTTGAATAATATGGTAGGTGAAACACTTGGTTCCTGCTTATCCTTAAAGATACTACTGTTGTTTGAGAGAGTGTAGGGGGAGTGCCTTGGGGTTTTTTTTTTTTTGAAGTTTAAATAAAAATACTTTCACTGCCTAATACTTAAAGTTGATCGAAAGAACATCCAACTTCCTTACTCTACAAATCAAAACTAAGAAAAACTTTCATTTGGTAAATTTACTTTTGAAGTAACTTAATTTTTAGTTAAAATGAAATAAGAGTTTTTCTGTTTACTTACGTTGGCAATATCACTTCTAGTAAGTAAGGCAAAAATTGACTAGTGTGCCACACGTACCCATACTAATGGAAGTGAATCAGACCTGGCTCCCTACATTGATTTTATTGAACTTAAATGTATGAAGACTCCTTCATATGAAATGCTGGAAGCCTTTAACAAAAGTGCCTTTTTGTTTCAGGAACTGTTTAGCTACAGTACTGATAAAAGCACTGAACATGACAAGTGCTAAAAACCAGTGCGTCTCTTGTACTTCCTGCAGGACTCGGTGATCTTGCTTTGAATCAGGAGCATGTCTGCATTTCATGGTTTCTGGTTTAGAAATTACTTGTCTTTTCTTCTCATTTCCTCCAAAGCACCAGCTCCGAGCCAACGTGTCATATGCAGCACTGCCTAGTGACCTTCGAGAGATGCTTCAACGGAGGCTTGGAGACCTGGAACGACAACTCCTGAGCAAGGTGGCCGAGCTTGAGGATGAAAAGTCTTTGCTTCATAATGAGACGTCAGCACATCGGCAGAAGACAGAGACAGCCTTGAATGCATTGCTAGAAAGAGTGTCTGAATTAGAAAAAGGTAATCTGTACAGAATCTAAATGCTTCCCTATGCTGATTAATTTTGTTTAGTCCCTCCTTCTACTGGCAGTAGTCTAACTATGGGCCTTGAGGGAAAGACAGTTAAGGTGCTGGACTAAATAGTAGATGACAGTGCAAACAAATACTTGCATTCCCTTTTTCCTTTTCTCAAAAGGCTTCCTCCTCGACACACCTCTGCATGTCTTTGGCTTCCTGTCTCTTACTTTGGCATATGTGGGTGGTAAGGATGAAGCTCTGTGGGATGCAAAGATCTATAAATGTGGAAATAGGAAAAAAGTATGACACTGGTGTCAGGTAAATACCTAGGTAATGTCAAGTACACATCCAAGTAGAGCTGCTTTTCTTTGTTTCGACTGAAAACCATATGGGCTAAATTTAATTAGCACAACTGCCTTTGATGTAATGAATAGCATTTTTACACCAGAACGGTTTCCTGCTGCGTTGGAAGGATTGCTGGTGGTCTGCCCTTTTGTTGCTGGTTATGACTTTGGGTAACTGCAGTTACTTGGGTTGTGTCCTATCCCAAGCGCATAGCCTTTAGAGTTTACAGTAGACTACACATGGTGCCACTGGGGGACACTCTTAATCCTAGTCATTTATTCAGATCCTTAGATTAATTATTACTCAAATCTCTGTGCTTGAGTGGAGCCTGTTTATTTGAATTACAAATGCCGATGGAAATGAGCTGAAGAACAGAACTACCTTTCTGTGGACTACATACACCTGCAGAGGGGATTGTTTAGGACTAGAGTACCACTAAATATCACTGCCCAATCTTTAAATGATTTTCCAAGGTGAATAGGCTCTTTGCTTAAAAGCAGCTTAATGGACATACTTTCAAAATGGTGCAAACATACATACCTCATGAATTTTAAAAAGCAGCCTAATGGATCCATTTGTGTAGTACTGTATCTTTTTTTTATTATTATTATTTAAAAAGTGTGAAGAAGAGGAAAAGGGAAAGAGGAATGAGAGATCTACTGGCTTTGTCATTTAGTAATTTTTAAGAGCCAAGATAAAACCTAAACTGCAACTAAAGTTCTGGAGAATTATGGCCTCTTAATGTCTTGTGTGGCAAGTATTGCTAGTCCTTGTCTCTGAAAGATGTGACTCATATCAGCAAGTCATCAGAAAGAGAAAGGGAGTGGTGGGAGAACAAGAATGTGTAATTTAGTTAGGTTATAAATAGCCTGTTCCCACCTCTATTTTCTGTGTGGGGAAGAGAGGGCTGTCTTAAGTCTCCAGGGAAGTGAAGAATTTGGGCCAGGAACCAAAACACAGGCTTTCTTTTACTTGTGTAATTTGCTCTCTATTACAATGCAGCTTAGCTTTTCTATGCCTTTGGTTCCTCTGTCAAATCAAAGTAAGGGTAATAATGTTCTAAGAACATTATTTGTACAATAAACGCAGACAATATTTGAAGTGATCTGCTCTCTTTTGAGAATAGTATTTCTGTACCTCTATTGTGCTTTTATTTTAAATACCGTATTGTTTAGCATCTCTTCCTGACAGCTAACTGGTGTCATAAACTCCTCTTTGTCCCGAGACTAAATGAATGTAGGAAAAAACTAACCTGAGAAGGTGGCACTATGAACTTTGGATTTTTTTATCTGTAGTTGTGATGGCTGTCTATGGTTACCAGTAGGGCAGAAGAGTTTGAAATTTGTACAACTGCTATGATGGCTATGATTCCCAGAGTCTTCTGGTAACTCTTTCACTGGTTGTTTCCATCAACAGCAGTAGATGATGAATTAAAAAGCAGGACTGCGTGGAGGAATGATCCTGCAACTAATAGTGTCCGGACTTAAACGTGATTCCTGGCTTTGCTGGAGCCATGAGCAGGTCACTTGCTGTGTCTAAATCTGTTTTGTCCATCTCTAGAAGGGAATAATAGTATTTCTTGCCCATCTTGTCCAAAAAGAATTCATATTCTTTTAGGAGAAGGATCGTCTTATCCTGCACATGTGCCCATTGCCCAGAACAGGAGGATCTTGTTATCATTTGGAGTTGTGGGTGTTTTCAAGTTATGAGAACAAACTGAAAAATATAAAAAAAAATGAATATTGTTTGTTCTTTTCCAATCCATTATTGCTTCCTTAAGTTCTTACACAGAGTGATTAATGCTCTTAATGGAGTATTTTTCTTTTTTTTATATGTGTGGTTGGTTGTACCAGCCTACTGGAGGTTGCTCAACATTAATCCTAAGACCCTGAGGTTTTCTGCTTAGAATGTAGAATATTTCAGTTTTTGGTCTGTAAATTCCTCAAGACAGATGCAGGCATCAGACAAGCTTTTTCTTCTTCCACCCCCTCATTCTGTGAAAAATGCCGTCAAAACACTTCAGTTGCTTCTGAGAATGGGAACTGAGAGAATGCCAATGGTTTGAAAATTACATATGAGAATTGTGGCAACCTTTTGTGACAACAGCTCTTCATTTGGATTGCAGTGTGAAGTTTGGCAAGGGGATTGAATTTGTTTCAGGAATGTGAGTAAAGGAAATGAGCGGGACTCATTTTTTAGGGACATGTTTTAGAACAGGTTGCTAAAAGGTTGAGGATGACACTCTACTATAGAACTGTGGGGTTTTATTTTGTGGCACAATATGAGATTTCTCACAATATTTAATTCTAGAAAATTACTCGTAAGTAACTACGTCAGCAGTGCATGCACACTGTGTAATACGGAGTATTGTAACTTTCCAGAGTTTTGATCTTAAGAGTTCTCAATTTCACAAACATCTCTGTGGAATATTCTGCTGGGTTTTATCACATCTTCTATAAAAAGATAAATAATTTCTGGTTTTATTTTAAAACATGCCTAATGCTTTCATAGTTCATAACCTTATATTGCATTTTTCTTTGGGTCACTTTGCACTTCAGCTTTATGATTTTGTTCAGATCTCTTCCCAATTTGTCTATGAGACAGGAATCAGATCTACTGAATTTAATTCTGCTTTCTGGAATATGTCAGCTTTTTCTTATTTCAGATTGGCCACCCAAATGAGAGCATCAACCTGTTTCTCAGCCTGCTATATGTAAAAATAGCTACTGCTAGCTCCTTGTGTAGCAGTAGTAGGAAGAAGAACACTGGTTTTGAAGCATTGTTATGCTTTAATAATGAGCATACCAGAGAATCCATGTTTGGTAACAGTAAATATCTTTTACAACAGTTTGAATTGTTTGAGATAGGCAGGCCTCCAGCTTTGAACTAAGCAATGAAGAAAGAAAATATTTAACAGCCTCTCATTAGATGTCTGCCATCTATTCTTTTGGTCTAAATGATCAAGAAAATAAACTAAGTAATTAACATGATGTGTATAAAATCTACTTGTATTTTTCTGTACTGCAAAATAAACGTTTTTATTACGACTTCAATATACTTTTTTTGTGCACCTCTCCAAAGTGATTAAAATTCCACAGATGCTCAAAGTCAATTATATTGTTTCTTAACCTGGAATACAAATAGCATTGTCTTGTTTAATGTTAAAGGTTTTTCTTCCTCAATGTCATCCTAGGTAACAGTGCATTCAAGTCACCTGATGAATTCAAAGTCTCCCTTCCTCTGCGCACAAACTACTTGTATGGGAAGATCAAGAAGACTCTGCCAGAGCTGTATGCTTTTACTGTATGCTTGTGGTTGAGATCCAGTGCTTCTCCTGGAATTGGCACTCCATTCTCTTATGCCGTTCCTGGGCAGGCTAATGAAATTGTCCTCATAGAATGGGGGAATAATCCAATTGAACTGCTAATTAATGATAAGGTGAGAATCAACTAACTTTTCCTTATTGTCTACATAGTCAGAAGGAAGCTGAACCCTTGGTACCTCTCTAGTAACACTTTCATTCTCTCTGAGAGAAGCCAGCTCTGGGCCTTTGATATGGTAGTGTCTGCTTGTCTGTTGTTGTCCATCTGTTTGTTGCAAGTTCATAAGAGTACTCAAAGTCAAATGGTCCATATATTCTTGTGTTGAGACAAAGCAGCGTGACATCTAGATGTACACACAGCACGTCCACTGAATTTACAAGCAGATCTTGTCGTCTTGGGTTTTTTTGTTTTATGAAACAAGTAATATCTGAAGCCACACTACTGCAAAACCTGTGAGATCTAAGTCAGTTGCAGTATTTCTATCTTTCTAATCCTAGAAGTTCAGATAGCTTAAAATTAATTTTGCAGAAGACGAAGAGCAAAAGGCATGTAATTGTGTCTCATTTTGTTACGCTTAGTAACTGAACATCAGTTTAAATATAAATTTTTCAGATTTTTGGTACGAAAAGAAACAGTTGTTTCACACTGCTTCATACCACTGAAGGTTTTCTGACAAACTTCAGAATGCGGCTTGAGAAAAACAAGACCTTAAAACTGATTAGAAATACTTCCTTTCTCCCCACCTTCAGTTAGGTTTCCTAGTAACTCACTGCTCTCTGTGGGATCAGGTGTTTACAGATCTACAACACGACTGAGGTGGTTCAGTCATGTGGCCAGTTAAGGGCTTTTAACAGTCTTATTATCCTCCCAGATCAATACCAATGAAAACCCAATTATTTTTAATGGTTTGTGAAAGAGAAGGAAACTTGAGTCTGCTTTTCTTTAGCAATAACTTTTTCTTTTCAATATGATGTTGGCATTTTTAATGTTCTGTGAGGCTTTTCTTTCTCCTACATCACAGCTGCTCCACAGCCCGCTGCATTTGTTTCTTTTTGTTGACCTGAGTAAGTTTTCAGATCATATTCCTAAAGGAGTGTAATTCCTTCTTATTTGGAGGCCTATGTAACAATAAATGCCACATGCAACATCAGTGGAGTGATAGGAGCTTAGACTCTGGTGCTTGTGTCACTTGATTCTAGATGAAATAAAGACTCAGGTCTAGAATAAAAAGCATAGCTGTATTTCTTAATATAGGAGATGTGGACTAACTTCTGTCTCTGAAGTTTTTGCTTCTGAGGACAGAGTAAATACTGTCCCTTTTTAAATGTTGTGCTTAAACCGGTAGAGTTCGTTTGCAACACTCACTATCCTTTGGTTTTTTTGTAGGTTGCCCAGCTCCCTCTCTTCATTAGTGATGGAAAATGGCATCATATCTGTATAACATGGACAACCAGAGATGGAATGTGGGAGGCTTTTCAGGATGGAGAGAAGCTTGGCACTGGAGAGAATCTTGCTCCTTGGCACCCAATTAAACCTGGAGGTGTCTTGATCCTGGGCCAGGAACAGGTGAGTGAATGACAGTGTGTTCCAGAGTTTTTTAAAAAAAAAAAAGACACTACTAAAAACTCCCCAAACAAACAGCAGCTGTGAGAAAATATTTCTCTTTGTTAAACACTTCATCCTGTTGTATACACAGAATCAGAAAGATTAAAACAAAGCAACAAATACTTAATGCAATCACACATTTGTATATTTTGTTTCATTTTTTGTTCATAATATTCATGTTGCAGCTATTCATATTCCCACTCTTAATGCTACAGTGTGTAACGTCATCAGTGATCTGAATAATGCCTTAAATTAAACCCTTTGAGGTAGATTGCTGGAAACTAACTATGTGGCCACTGAAGTTACCAAAAAGGACAGAATTGGTCAGCTCTGTTGTACAAGCAGTTGAAAAGGAGCTTGCTGAAAGCAGACCATGCTTTCATTTTTTTCTTTAATTGAAGCCAAATTTACTGTCCCCCTTAGCAGTTTACTGTTTTTTCCCCCCTTCCTTTCCACTTCATCCCAAGAATAGTGTTAGTCCTCGAGCCCAAGCAAAGTGTGTGTATGGGGTTAGGGGACTGACAACTGTGGACACTGGAGTGCTTGTGGGTATATCAAGATCTTTTATAATTTGACCTGCCACAGAGAACTCCAGACTGAATTCTGCAGCTTTTCAGGTATGTAACACACTTTAAGAATAGTAGAGTCTGTCAATCATTATGAATTCAATGTCTAAAGATGAGTTTGAAGTCAAAGGGATGAACTCGAAATCGGACATTAAAGATGTAGGTAAATAACTCTCCTAATGCAATTCTAGTACATTTTGAATACTAGTACTTCTAGCAGAAAGCATTCATGAGCTTAAGGGGAAGTCCTTTTTGAATATTGAAGAAAACCCAAAGGATTTTGAATCTTCCTTTTCTAGTTAACAACTCATTAAGC
Source organism: Ceryle rudis (assembly GCA_033439905.1). Classification (NCBI taxonomy): domain Eukaryota; kingdom Metazoa; phylum Chordata; class Aves; order Coraciiformes; family Cerylidae; genus Ceryle; species Ceryle rudis. The sequence goes on along the minus strand of JAAGNO010000575.1, from coordinate 107,256 downwards.
TTTTGCCTATAAATTGTGTGGCTCTTCACATGTTTTCGCTCCCTGTTCTTTGTATGATTATACATATACTAAATAAAAACACTGTCATAAGAAACAGGAAACAGCCTTTCTCCAGAATTCCCAGGTTCACAACAGGGCAATGAAAGATTAGTTTTGCCCTGATACTGATTTTAGTAGATACTTGTCCATGACGTAAATGACAGAATGGTAAATTCAGAATCCTGCTACGCTCTGGAAAGCAGATGCTCCAGCTCACTAATAAGTGGCTGGCAGCTTTTGTGTAATTCTCTCATGCCATTTGCCTGTACTGTGCTTGGTTCTATCCTGTGGTATTAATTTCATGTTAGAGTGATCGCACAAGATGTGTGATTTCTGTCCTTGAGTAGCGGATGGAACAAATGCTTTTAGGCTTATGCAGTAGCAGTTTGAGTTAGTCACGTGGTACAACCAGAAGACGACAGTATATTTAGATCCAAAGATTGAATCTCTGTCCTACCGACAATTGGTCAAGGGCTGCAGTTACACTTTGATCTATGGCCATAAAGCTTTTGGAGTAATCTTACATATCTATGCTGTTCTTGCTGAAGTTGTCCTGTGCCAAGCTTGCAAAATGTCTCCTAAATTCACCTCAATATTTAAAGCTGCCTTCCTGCTCAACTGCTTGGGGGCAGGGTTAGTTACATCTAGCCTTTGTGTGATGGCATCCAGTCACTACTGTTTGCTTTGAATTGTTTTGTGTTTCATGACATTTCACATCAGAGCTTTTAACTGTTCCATAGACCATCTTGTTCAAAGTAGTCCTTCTAGAAACTTGATGTTGTTTGTCTCCATGACCTAGCTGTGCACCTTCTAGCAGTGGGGCTGGGGGGGGAGGGTCCTCAAGTGTGAAGAAGAAAATGCTGAAATAACCTCATCTAATCTTAACTCTTGTGTGCTTTAAGGACACAGTAGGAGGAAGATTTGATGCAACTCAAGCCTTTGTTGGGGAGATGAGCCAGTTCAATATATGGGACAGGGTCTTAAAAGCTGAAGACATCATGAATATTGCTAACTGCTCTACCAACATGCCTGGCAACATCATACCCTGGGTTGATAACAACGTTGATGTATTTGGAGGTGCTACTAAATGGCCTGTGGAGACATGTGAAGAGCGTCTGCTAGATTTATAGCTGCAACTGTTTCCCATTCAAGTGCCCCCTTCAGTAGGACAATCTTCTGTGCAATCTAAAGCACTTATTTTCCTCTCTGCCCTTTTCCAGTCTCAATTCCTCAAAAGAATAAAAAAATAGCTGCTAGTTTGGGGCATTGACCCTGACAATGGAAGAAGCACTTCTTGGCTAGAGCAGCCCTTGCTTGCTTATGGCCAGATCCAAAAATACCCTTTGACCTGCAGCAGCCTTTCAGTTAGGCCCGAGTTTAGTACATCAGTTCTTCTGCCAGGGAGGGGGAATAGCCATGCACGTGTTAACTGTAGTACTCCTTTGACAGTGTGCAGTGCTGACACAGTGCTGGGATTAACAGGCTAAATGTGAATCCTTCCTTCCAGTCTATCGTCTCCCCTTTGAATTGAAGCCATTCTTTTTTAGCCCTTTTTAAGGAAGTCAATCTTTACGTGACAGTGGTTATGGTGCAACTATGGGTAGAGCAGAACAGCCACTGTCTGAGTGCAAGGGTCTTGCTTTTTAATTTGCAGATTAGAAATCCTTATTTTATGATAAGGAGGGAATGTATTTGAGAGAGGCTATTCTAGTTCTGTTTCAAGAAAGGGCTGTGTAATCAGCATAACTCCATTGAAATAGATGCTTCAGGTGAGGTTCTGGCCCAAAGCCTGTCTTTCTCTAGCCAGGATCCCCGCGTAGGTGGATGGTTGAAGATTGTATTTGTATTCTCTGTAGGTTGAATGTACTGAATTTGTAGTGACCTGGCCTGTAAACTCCTCTCTGTTGTTTTTCTTTAGTCGATGTCTTTATTTTTTAAAATATATAAGCTGTGATTAAGTGAATTTCCATTTTGTTTTGCTTTGAAAGGCCTTTTTATGAGCAAGTGCCAAAGTTCAGTTTCCGCTTGCTGAAAATTGCTATATATTTTTCCAGCATAAGTCTTCTGCACTGTTTTCTATGTTATTATAATGGTCCTATGTAATATGAAAATGTGCTGGTTTTTCAATTCTCGTTGACTGTCTCTTCTGTAAGCACGGGGTTGACTACTATATTTTTTTATCATTTTCTCTGGATATTTTGCAAGCAATGTTGCTGTTTCCTTGACATTGATGTGACTACTTGGTTTGTGGCTCGCAGATAGCAAATGCACTGTACCTGGAAAGAGTTAATACTTTTGTTATTTAAAAGAAAAAAAATATTTAAGGGGGGGAGGGGAATTTATAAAGCTAAATATCATATTTTATTTTTCATATGTTTCAATTGTAAGACTAATATGTTGACAGTCCCATTTGTAGGATAAAGTTACATATTTCCATTAATATGTAGTATGCTGTTCTTAAAAGAAAATTCTTATAATGAACTTTTAATTAAAATGCACTGTAAAATGAGTCTCTTAATTCCTTTATAGTTGCACAAGACATGGGATATTCTCTTTCATAGTTGCTCTGAGTTCAGCTGCTCTGTCTCTAGACTGATAGAAGTACAGTCAGTCGTTTAAGAAGTTATCTTCATTCCTTAAATGTCTTAAATCACAATCTTCAATCAAAAGGGGCATAGAGGTGTGTGTGACCTTAATGGGGTAAGAGAGGTCTCCACACAGGGAGGTGGTGGGATGTCTGAAGCTCAGGCTCAAACCTGCCTTCTGCCACTGTGATCTCATAGGCACTAGTCTATGGCAGGGTCTGGGGTATAGCAATTCCATTCAAGCCCTTCTGGGTGCAAGTACTGGTTGTAGGCAACTTAATGTGACAAACCAGTGTGAAAAGAACTGTTCCACAATGAGATGACTTGGAATGTGGTAGCAGAGGCACTGCACCGGTGCAGGTTCTAAAGTGCAGTGTCCATGGGGTCCCTGTTTATGCCCATGTTGAATGTAATAAACCAAATGCTCTGCTTGGTAAACTAACAAGTTGATAGCACTGTCAGTAACAGAACAACCATCTGGGGCAGAAATGTTTATCCTGCTCTGACATCCTTCTCTGGCCAGGGAGAGTTTGAAGTTTCTGTGAAACGTTACATAACTCTATTTCAAAGGTTCCCATTGTTACTGGCCTTAAAAGCACGCATGCACACTCAGCCCTCAGCCCACAACAGTACTTTCCCTGCCCTAAGGAAATAAAAAACCCCAGAAACCTCCCAGTATCCAATAAATGTGTGTCCTAAGTTCAGGGAGAGTGCAAAATTCTCATCTCACATGGGCTGGAGACCAGCAGAGGCATCAGTCCTCCAGTCAGTCCCCCATTCTTTATTAGCTTTTTGTCAAAAGAAACTGAAGGAGCTGGAGTTATCTATGCTGAGATCTTCCCTTTCAGGAAACAGCTTTTGCATATTTTACTCTGTTCTTAAGAGGTGTGCTGGTGAAATTCTCTTAGACACCTGTATGTTTGGGAGCCTGTGTGTGGACACAGTCTATGGTTTTAAACACTAATTCAGTGGATTCATTTATTGGTTGAGGGAAGCAGAGGGTCTTTAGATGTCAATTGTCCATGTTGATCTTTATTTAGAGAGTTATTTAAACATACTCCCTATCTTAGGTCTGCCTTCAGCACCGACTCTAACAATAAACACCTGAGTGGGAAGCCCCACCCGCACGGGGTGGGTGTTTGTGGGTGGGGGGCTGTAACTGCTTTGTTTTGTGCAGAGGGAGAGCACCTGCTCTGGGGCTGTTAGGCTGGTGCTGCTGAGTGGCTGCCTCCCTCTGTCCCTGGGTTCTACTCAGACTCTGTGAGGGAGAAGAAGAGTAACTCGACTTCTCTTCAGTGTGGAAATCAACACTAAAGTTTCATTTTTTTCTAAGGTGAGAGGGTGTTTGGGGTCATTTATCCTGTTGCAACTTGACCTAGAGCTGAGCTGAATCTTTTCTTCTGAACAACTTAGCCCTCTGGTTTTGGGTTTGTTTGTTTTGTGGGGTATTTTTGTTTGGTTGGTTTTTTTTAATGGATTACATAACCAAAATGGTAGGGATTTAGAAGGAGGGTTTGAGCTGTTTCTTTTTTTTGATACTGATTCTTTTGTAAAAACCAAAGCTAAGGACTATATATTCAGTTGAAAAGGTGTTTTTGTGTGGCTTTTTTTGTGATTTTTTTTTTTTTCCCCACTATATATTCTTTCTTTTGCCCAATAGTACCTTTTTCATTGAAACCAAAAGGTGTGTATTGATTTTTGTTCCTTTGTCTTGTGTTGAAAGGTATAGCTGTTATTCTGCTGCTCCACATTCTGGGAGTCACATGTCTTATGTGCATACATAAGCAGATGGCAAAACAGGAGTAAATATTACCATATTCCAGCATCTATACTGTTTATGGAGAGTGGAAGTGACAAGACAACCTTCAGTTCCTAAATTGCTCTGAATACACAGAAGTAATAACTTGCAGAAAGCTGACTGACACCTACAGCACTTGGAACATGCACTAATGCAGATTTCTACAAAATCTGTTTCTGTTTAAAACCAGACAGAGCTAGGACTTGTAAAAGTGGCATCAGCGGTCCTAACAAGTCAAACCTCCTGGAAGCTGTGACCTGGCTAGCTCTCCAGATGACTTCTCAGGTGTGAAGGCTGTCCAGTCTGTTCTGTATCACGCTGTTCTCTTTGTACATACTTGATGTGCTTAAGGGCTGTTGAGCAACAAAGGATTCAGCATTTGGTATGTTTAAATCCATGTTTTATATCTTCAAATACAAGGTTTTTTGAATAACTGGCTAGTCATTGAAAATGTAGATCATCTTATATGTTTGGTATTTGGTTGAAGGCTTTAGCTATACACTTGTTCTCTAACTAAATCTGAATGTTGCTGAGGGGAGGAGGACCACCTCTGGGGATCCCACTGTGAAAAGGAAACTAACTCCCTTGGGCAGGTGGCTTTCTGCTTGGTGGTGCTTGCTCATTAAACTAGTAGTTTAGATCTCAGAAATGCGAGGAAGACCACAGACATTCTTGCTGGTCAAGCTCTACCCCCAGGTTTATGCACACTTTCCCAGTGTTTGAATATGTGAGATTGCCAGGAAGTAGCTGATTCTGCTCTGTTCCAGAGAGCTGGTTTCTCTCAAGCCTTTGTAAAGGCAAAATGTGGGCCAGTAGCAAAGCTGATACTTTGTATTAGGTGTTTAAAGCTGGCGCTTTCTCAATCAGGATAACTGTTCTAAAAAAATATTTCTGTAACTACAGAGTAGAATTATTTCTTGTTTGCAGCAGCACCTGTCTCTGTATGTAAGGATTATTCATCCAGCTGATTCCAGTTATTCCAGTTGGGAGGGAAGGTCAGCCTTCTACTTCATCATCCTTAGGGGGACTTGAATCTTGCTAGGACTGCAGATGCAGAAGAAAATGGCCTGCCCAAGGTTTTTACTGCAGATAATGGTCACCTGATGCTGTTGTAGGAATCTGAGGCTGGGCACAGCAAGGACCCACATAAAATAGAGACCTGCTGATGGTGAGAATCAGGTACCATCAAACTCCCTGCAGAAATGGAAGGTCTATATTGGTAGTTGGGGAATGTGGGGGGTGTTGAAGTTATTGCAGGATTTTTCAAAAACATCCAGCAGCAAAAACTGGACCTTGATAATGTTCATGGTTTAGCTGTGAGGCTTAAATAATACATGAGTTTTACAGAGCTAAAAATCTTCTGGAAAGAATTGAATTAATTGCATCCCTGGCTATAGCCATTTCTAAAAGGCTGCACTTAGAAAAGTATAAATTTGCACAAGGAGTTCAAAGGCCCATTTCTTTCTCTGCAGGAAGGCTGGGCTGGTATTTTGGCAAACCTTCAAATACAGAAGCTCCCCGATGTCTTGATGCCACTGAGGGAAATAGTTTTATTTATTAAAGATGCTTTGGTATTTCACCTGAGGTGGTTCCCAGCACATGTTTGTCCAAGCAGTTTAGCTCCTAGTGGTGATGTCCCCAGGTGCTCCTGCCACATGAAGGATGCTGAGTAGTTGTCTTTGCAGTACCCACATGTTCTCTCTTGCTACCAGTCAGCTTGTACAGAATCACAAGGAGCAAAGCTTATCTCGCAAAGGGTGGTCTTGAGTGTGCGTGGCACAGTGTGTTTCTTCTGTACTAAAAGACATTTGCAAGAGGTTTGTCTCTGTGTTTAGGTCACTAAACTGGTCCCATCACTGGTTCTGGAGTGCTTGTTAAGAATAAGTATTCAGAAAAGTAACTGAATGACTATTACTTAGGTGGTTTTTAAGGTTCTAGGTGCTCTCTTTTTATCTTTCAAAATGCTTAAACCATCTTATGAGTAATTTAAAATCCTTATGCTACTGCAACAGAGCTGGTCACCTGGGCTTATCTCCTCAAGAAAAGATTGCTCTTCTGACCTCAGGAGACAAAAGGAAACCTATGCAAAGGGTAACCTCGTGTGTTAAAAAGAGTATGGTAAAACCTTCTGGGCTGCAACACTAGGTCATTTTTTACTTATTCTTCTTGGTGTTCGCTGCTGATTCGCAGTGGGAAGGCTGCTGTGCCATTGTGCTGTGATCCCAGACATAGACATTTTCCTGCAATGTAAAACAATTGGTTTTCCTCCCGTTTCAGAGGGAACAGAGCAGGCTGTTGCCTCCTCTCTGGTACAGAGCTGGGAAGGTTGTCCTATGCAGTCATCTTCTATCTCTGCAGCTGCAAAAGAGTCTGGGAGAAATGATCTGCACTGACTCTTAATTTCGTGTGAGATTTCCCTGCAGGAGATATTTGTGTCTAACAAAACAGGACAGACCTAGATTTGCTTTCCAGGGATGGTGTAGCTCACAGGAATGTGCTATGGACAAGGTTTCTCATTTTTCCTTTTCTGCTTTCTTTATGGCAAATTATAAATGGTTGATAAACACCTGTAAAAACCCACAGATATACACTGGCAAATTATTCTTGTTTTCCATTGAGGAAAATTGCTACTTACTGTGTAGAGACTACATATCCTAAGAGATCAAATTATTTACGGCAGTAAATAATTAGCCTTTTTCAAGGCTTCTAAGGTCTTGGAGCTACTTTGAGCTCCAGGTATAACTGCAATAGGTAAATGCCTCTCTGTATCACATACAATTTCATGTAACTGGAAAACAACTGTTAATATGTGCTTTGGGTTTCTGGCCTGTTGGGAGCTCTGGTCAAGTGGAAAACTAACAGCTACAAGGCCTTTGCAAGGAAGTCATTAGAACTTGCTAGTTGGGGAAATTATGGTGGCAATGGATACACAGACAATTCAGGGGGCTTACAGACCTGGTTTGGTCACCTGTTTTACTTGTATAGAGCTGTGCTATCATATTAATTCTGAGGCTGGACTCGCATTCTTGCTTGCCCATCATGACTCTCATGTTGGTCTTGGTAAACAGCAGATCTAACTCTGCTCTCATGTTCATCATCAGCTCTGGTGCTTTTTCTAGTGGCTGTTCTGCTTTTTACTGAGATCTATGCTTTGTGTGTTCTGCCTCTTGAATTTTTGTGTCTCTGTTCACAAGTATTTGGTATTGTTCACGTATGCTGCTATGGTTACTCAGCCACCACTGACTGCACAGGTCAGCTTGGAAGAGCTTTAAACAAGTATTTGGGGCAGAATGCAGCTCTTGCTTTTTAATTTAAAACCTGGCACATCAATTTGAACAAGTTACATAGAGGATAATGTCTTTCTTTTGTCCCTGCACTTGGGATTTGGAAAAAACATAAGAAAAATATTGCCTTGACGTGAGTCCAAGCAATGACAGTGGCTCCTGCTGAAAATAGAAACCAGCCTATTTGTTCTGGGAATTGCCTGAAGGCCGGCAGGGCTTTGTGCATACGAGTGGAAGTAGGTTGTACAAAACAGAGCAACCTATTGAAGAGTAAAGGCTTCCTCAGCTACGTCAGTGCAAATCAAACATAGCTCAGCTGATGTGCATGGGGCTGGCTGCAGATCTCTACCACATCACGACACCTGTGCAAACATTCCAGGGCCAAACTTTACAACCCTTGGCGACCAGAACGGACTGGTCTGTGATTCTTAGACCTCAGGTTGCCATCTGATAGTTCAGGGGTATGATGTTAGCCGTTCAATTCTGGAGACTGGGGCTGGCATTTTTGGAGTCATGAAGATACAGGGTGCTGCAAGAATGACCTGTTGATGGATGTAGCTGTGATTCTAACCTTCTGATCTTGAGCAAATCTGTGAGATGAGGTGTTTAGGTCCCAGAAATTTAGTGAGATCTGTTCTGTACTGCACCATGGGTGGAGTTTGAAAAAGGAACACTGTAAAGTGATTTCACAGATGTGAGTGATGCCTGCACTAGGCTATGCTGTTCAATGTCTTTCTGGTTACTTTATGCTGGAGAAACGAATGACTGGATTTCCTTTTCTGATTACACTGAAGGCAATATTTCTGTAGGCTTGACTAGGAGAAGAACAAGAAACTGTTTGAGGCAAGTCTGAGCATGCTGGTAAAAGCGAAACAAAAAAATCTGGTGTGAATTTAAAGCCATTTTTGAAAACACAAGCTGGAATGGGTTACTCTGAATCACTGGAGTCTGTTATGTCCTTAATTTATTTTTTTATTTCCACTCAGTAATTTTGAGGACACGGTGAGAGGAAGAGTCTTGAGAGATGGGTTATATGTGTTAAAGGGGGTAATATGCAAGTGTTTGCTGAGCACAATAAACGTCACTGCTGAATGTGCAGGCCCCTTTTCTGATATAGCAAAAATATCGTAGATGAGAATTTATGTCAAGCCATTTCAGAAAAGGAGAGAAGGTGATTTATGGTTTTAATTAAAATATTAATTTTACTTCTTTCCTCAATTTTTTCTGTGGGAAACTGGATGATGCTCAGCATTTGTGTAGTAAATCTTGGGGCAGCCTATTTGGTGGGTGAGTTGTGTGGATGTTGTGGTGGTGGGTGTTT